>QJPP01007446.1:0-161073 GCA_003996215.1 Jaltomata sinuosa
GCCAAAACCATAGTAAAACATGGATAAAATCTCTTTATATGCATGGAAATGGTATGATCACACACAATAGCTGCCCAGCAGCTCACAATCAACTTATCGACCCTGCACAGGCCCACAGCTACTCAGCAAGCATAACCAGCCTAGAAGGATAATTCTATGCCCAGGACTCGCGGACATTCCCAAAATCCCACCTTCTATGTTCTAGAGTCAACAAGGCCTCACAGGACCACAAGGGTAAATAAAATATATCGGCAAATACTACAAGCAACGGAGGAACAAAAGTAGGCGGACATGAATAAAGAGGTCGAGGTCTGTGGTACCAACCTAATAAACTAACCCAAGGATGCCCATTAATACAATTTTATTCTATATATGCGGAGTCTAGGGAAAATAAACCGTAACCTACCTGTCGTTCGATGACAAGATGCTAGAACGATGTCCAAGCTCGAACCACTCCGAGAAAATCCAAAACTAGATCAGAATCGGATTTGGGATGGAATAACTTGACGTAGATAATTGATAGAAAATCATTTCCAATAAACCCTACTATTTTATAATAATAATTTTCAACATAACTAAATTTACTATCTCCGATAAAATATTACAATGTATAAAAACTTTATAAAATAAATACATATACAATTATATCGTAACAAAATATTTTTTATAAACCTTTAAAATATTTGAAAAGGCAATAATAATATAATTTTTACCAAATTCAACTTTTAAATAACATATTTTCAAATGCACGCACGATGCTAATAAAATTCTTAAGCTTAGGCTCGAAATTCACCAACGCACGATTTTGATACTCAAGAATTCTCTCGGGTTCCTCCCTTATGTTTTATCACTGTTTCAGAACTGAAATGGCATTTTAAAATGTGAAGTTGAGGCTTAAATCGAGTTTAACCCGACCCGGTTCGCGGCCCATTTCGCAACCCGTTTTCTGCCAGACAGTCCGCGGTAAAACAGTCATAACCTTTTACTCCGAGATCAGTTGGACGTGAGGTTTTATGCGTTGGAAACTAGACTCGTAGACCTTCGATTTGGTATTTCGGGGGACTTCTAGCTCTTTATATATTGAGAGAAAAGCTCTGAGACATTTGACCCAAAGTTCAGAAAATTCGTTAAAGATCTTACGATAACTTTTGTCGATTTGCTTGACTTCAAAACTTATACGTGGAAATGACCGGAAGGGTCATTACAGTCTAAAAACAAAGGGAAAATCTTTTTGTATTTTTGACATATGTGAAAGAAAAGGATCAAAAAGAAGTTAACAAACTAAAAAGATCAATGCAAAGGAGTAGAAAAAATGAAGGAGGTAATTGACAACTCATGCGGACCATGTGCGGAATGCACAAGCCATTGTGCGCATCGTACATGGCGTTGCATGAGCTACTAGATCCTTCAAAAAAAAATCCACTGAGGTGCGATTGCTGGTGCGGTTTGCATGTACCAAAGTGCATATCGCACCCTGCTTCGCACCTCCAAACAGGGAGCAAGAACCATTTTTGTAGCAGGCGTGATTCCTTGTGCATTTTGCACATCAAGGTCCATGCACCACATGCAAAATGCACATGGGCACAATTGGAATTTTTGGTTCCTTGTATTCTTGTGGGTTACACATGTGATTCATGGAGCAAGATTTGTATAAAGCACTTTGCACCAAGTAGTAAACCAATAATTAAACATTTGGGGGCATAACATAACATGACAACAATTTATTCGGGTACTTAGACTTCGTCGAATTTCATTATCACCATAACAAACAAAAGAAAAACTCAATGATTTACCTTAAAAAGGACGTTACCCCGTCTATCATTGGGAACATCAAGCCTTCAATTGCAACACTTAGGCAAAAAACATCAACAACAATTTATTCCTCCCCACACAAGATCATATACCCAAAAAAATATTCAACAAAGAACATGGGCACACAGTAGTAGTAATTTCAGCCCCACACAATCATTCTCAACCAAAATTTATGAAAAACGATGATTTTCCCTTAATGAAGACGTCACCCAATCTATCATAGGTTCAAATCATGCATCAATCACAAGTGGGTTACTTAGACTTCACCCCAAACACAGATTTTCAAGGCTAAATACTACTAATATCAACATGAATTATCACACTATCAAGTTCTACCAAGTTGATCCTAAGCAAAATCCATAACACAATTCAAAATTGGGGACCCGAAAATTTTAGATCTCACCCAAAATCAAAATGGCAATTCTATTAACCATGCTTCACAATATGAGTTTCCAACCTTTATAAAAACATGTATTTAATGTTGGGGAACTTACAACAAGTGAAGATTAGTTAGAGAGAAGCAAAAATTAGAGCTTTTGGAGAGCAACAATGATGACCAAACAACTTGCCCAGAGAACCAACAATAGAGAAGGGTGGTGAAGCGGTGGAGAAGTTTGGGTGAGAGGAGGAGAAGATTTTGGGGAAGTTTGAGGGATTTGTGGGAGGTTTTGGGAGAGACTTTGAGAGGTTGTAGGAGAGAATATGGAGAAAGAGGAGAAGGCTAGAAGATTTAAAGTGGAAAAGAAAAAGAAAATTGCCCGGGTCGGTCTCTAGGTCAGGTCGGTCAATGGGTTAGGTCAATTAAAAATTTGAATTTTACCTTGGTTCACCACGACGTGCAATTCATACAATCCTTTGTGCGAACCACATATCATTTTGCACCTCACCTTTTCATGCCTTGCATTTGGCCCAGGCTTCTTCTTCAGCATGCGATGGAGGTGCGACGCACACTTGGGCTCGTGTGGACTGCACAGCCTAGCGGACGTCACCTTTAATTTCTATTTTTCTTCCCAGCTTTCTGGTTTGGCATGCATTGGGCCATGCGACATGCACATTGGCTTGTGCGAACCATGCGGTCCTCCGCATGTCTCTTTTTTACCCTGTTTTCCACTTGTTTATTCCTCTGCTCCTTGCATTCCTAAAACAACAAAAAAACAACAAAAGATAACCAAAAATAAAGTAAAAACACTTGGGTTTCCTCCCAAGAAGCTCTTGATTTTACATTGTTGCTCGATGATAGTACCTCAACCTTTGTTGTTGTCGGATAGCATGCCAATCTGCTTGGCGTGGCCCCATCCCAAGAAGGGGAATTGCTCCTTCAATGTCTTCAAAACATCAATATATTACTGACTTGGCAACTCTTCAATCTTGGGCGTCTTGCCCATATCACACTCCTCAAGGGCATGATCAAGCTTGCCCTCCAACTCTATCACCGAGATTACCCTCAAGTCATCCGGAGGTCTTGTGGATTGGCATACATTGAATGTCACCACTTCATTTCCCACTTGGAATTTAAGTTCACTAAGCTCAATATCTACAAATGCTCTCCCCATGGCTAATAGTGGTCGCCCCAATATGATGGGCACCTCAACATCCATTTCGCAATCCAAGATCACGAAATCTGTCGGGAGAATGAACTTGTCAACCTTCACTAACACATCAAAGAGTATTCCTATTGGGCGTTTAATGGACCGATCAACCATGAGTAGATGCATGGATGTAGGATTGGGCGTACCCAATCCCAATTTTTTAAAGATTTATAGGGGTATCAAGTTGATGCTTGCCCCTAAATCACACAAGGCTTTACAGAAAACAAATAACCCAATAGTGCACGGTATGGTGAATGCACCCGGATCATCTCACTTTATAACAACATTGCTTGTCATCACAGTGCTATATCTATGTGATATATCAACGGTCCCCACATTGACAACCTTCTTCTTTTTAAGCAACTCTTTCTTAAACTTTGAGTACCCCGACATTTGCATTAAGGCTTCAACTAAAGGAATATTTATCGAGAGCTTGCTAAACATGTCAACAAACTTGTTGAATTTATAATCTTCCTTCTTTTTGTTAAGCCTTTGAGGGTACATAGAAGGTCACTTGGGTAGTGTTATCGGCACACTTTGCACAAGCGGAGGGTCCTCCTCAACGTTAATAGCAACTTGGGGAGGAGATTCAGCCTCCTCCCTCTCATCATCAACATCAACATTCACCGAAACATCGGGTGCACCAAGCTTCACCCCAACTTTTGGTTCCACATATTCATTGTCAAATGGCTTATCAATGGATTCAATAATAGGTTTATTTTCTATAACAACCGGCTCCACAATAGGCTCTCTCAGCACACCACTTGTTCTTCCACTCCTAGTAACAATGGCCATGACATGAGCATCATTTTTAGGATTGGCCGTGGTGTCACTAGAAAGTGTCCACTTCATCCTTGGATTCATTTGCGTGGATAGATGATTCATTTGGGGCTCCAGATGATTGATTGAGGCAGAATGAGAGCTCACGGTTTGATGATGTTTTGAAACTTCACTTTTAAGTTCACCAACCCCAGTATTTATGGTTACAACCTTCTTCAACACCAAGGACAACATGTACTCCATCTTTGAGTGACCGGGATTGCTTGTGGTGGGTTGATATAAGGAATCCGATTTGTTTGGAGGTACATATGGGTTTGAGCTCTAGTGGTTGAATCTATCACCATCCTTGTCACGATCTCTCCAATTCCCATCTCATTCCTTGTTCCAACCTTGATTCTCATCCCTCAAGTGCTAATACCCGGGATGAGAATCCGCCATTACATAGAAAACTTTACCATCCATGATGGTCATAAGCTTATCATTACTGGCCTTGATTTACGGTGTATTAATAACATTCACGGTGTTAACACCACCAGCCCCCATCATATGTTTTGCTAAGAGGTCAATTTGTGTCATCATTTTTGCCATTATCTCATCCCTGTCTTCATATTTTCTCCTCATCTCATTTGTTAAGATGGATGTGGTAACTCCCGATATAGAAATGTCAGCCTCCCTTGTGTGCTAATCTTGGTTAGTCTTATCATTCGCTCTAGAAAGGCCGAGGCAAGAGGAAATTATAGATCCATGAAGGTACAACCTCCAAGATTGTTGGCAAAGGATTTATTCATCAAGTTAAAGGATCTAAAGAATCTTCGTGGCAATACATTGTCCAACAATTCATGGTTAGGACACAACACAAGCTTCTTCTTAAATTTCACCTATACCTCATGCAAAGGCTCATCTGGAAGTTGATGGAAATTGGTAATTTCATCACTCAACTGCATCATCTTTAATGGAGTGTAGAATCTAGTAGTAAAGGCATTTACCAACTCGGTCCAATAGGTGATTGACTCATCCGGCAATTCCTCCAACCAAGCCGTGGCTTCCCCCGTTAGAGAGAAGGGAAATATGCGAAGGTGGATGGATTCTTGGAAGATATTTTGGAATATGAATGGATGATATATCTCCACAAAATTGCATATGTGCCTATTGGCATCTTTGTAGGCTACTCCTCCAAACATACCCTTCATTTGGATCAAATGGAGCATTGTGCTCGTCACGTGGAACATCGCATTTCCAACAGTTGGAAGTAGGCAGATTGAACCTACTACCACTTGAGGCACATGTTCATTGACCTCTTTCATAAACCCGTCAAGACTTCCGTTGACACTTTCATTATCACCCACTTGACTCATGGGACACCTACACGACAAGCAAAAACAACAAACAAAATAAAAGAACAAACACTCTACAAACTGATTTCAATTCCACAATAAAAAAGGTTAATCAACTTAATTCCCTGACAACGGTGCCATTTTTGATAACGCTCATTTATTCTCCTAAAAGGAGGTATCAGCAATTGTTAGAGCAAAACACATTATAGTACCCGAAAGGTGTTGGGGTCGATCCCACAAGGAATTTAGAGCCTAACCTAGGTGATTATAAACAAACCTCACACAAGAGTAGGTTGCTCAACAACAATAATGTAAAAAAAGGGGAATTGGGACTCCGTCACAATTTTGCAATACAAAAAAACAAATAATGTAAAGATGGGTGTTGACAATAGAGAGGATGATTAGGGATGTGTGTCAATTGGGACTCAAACATGGGATAGGGTGATTTCTTATTCATGCAAATTCATGCTAATCGACATGGGTAACCTTGGTCTTAGATATGGTTATTCAACAACCATATCTTCAAATTCATGCTAATCGACATGGGTAACCTTGGTCTTAGATATGGTTATTCAACAAACATATATTCAACAGTCTTAAATCAAGCACTATTGATTAACCAATAAACAACCAAGATAATGCTTAGTGACCCCTTAAATGGGTGGTTTCATCGATTTGAGCTATTTTTAGTCTCAATCTAAATGGAAGCCCAAGTTTCTACTAGCAATTTCACATCCGAAGTTATGATTTTCTCTTTCAAGCAAGAACATAACCAAGTAAGGAAAATTAATATTTGCAACCACCAATTTTAGAGTTAAAATATGGTGAAATCACTAGTCCCATGTCAAATAAGCATTTATAAACAAGAATTAGCAACATCCACACCCGTTTATCAAGTACCCATCATCAACACATCCCTAGATAAGAGGTTTAGCTACTCATGCTTAAGGAATGAGATATACCAAATAGGTAATACAATTTCCCTTCCATTAAAGCTAAATTTCTCAGTATCCAAGCTCAGTTTGTACACAAATGGTGGTTCTAAGAATTGGGAAGAAGGAATTGGGAGAAACCAACTTCTTGTTCTTAGAAGGAAAAACTTGTTCACAAAGCTAAGAATTGTTCAAAAAACTTTAGAACTAGCAGAACTATTTAAAATTGTGCCTAAAATAGGTTTATAAACATTCGCAAAATGTCATATAAATTTGGATAAAGATTCCCTTCGGGTGGTGTGCGGCGTGATGTGTGGTTTGCACATTATCATGTGCGCATCCCATACTCTTTTTCAGTGGTCTAGTGACTCAGGCAAATTGGGAGCTTCTTGTGAAGTGGGGTGCGGTTTGCACCAGGCATTGTTCGCATTGCGCAATGACCGAACCCCTTATCAGACTCTTTAGTTAACTTTCATCTTCATGCAGTAGAAGGTGCATTCCGCACCAAGGTAAGTGCGTGTTGCACGGGTGCCGCATCTCTAAGCTAAATCTTTGTCTTGTTTGATCATTTCACACTTCACTCCGTTTTGGCTCTTTTTGGGTCCATTTCCTTGTTTTTTATCTTTGATCACAAGTACCAGCATAGACATAAATAAAGGCCATAAGAACCTCTAAATCTTATCAAAACATAGAAATAATTAATTAGTAAAGACTCAATAAGTTGGTAGATTACCAACTTATCAAAGCCTTGTAAGAATCCAATCAATGACTAAAAGCGTGCTAAAACAACATGTTAAATAGGGTGCGATCGTGCCTCAAACTCTGTGGATCGCACATGAAATCGCACCCCAAAATAGTGATCTACCAAAATTCAGTCTGAACATGCAAAATTGGTGCATTTTGCACCAAGGGTTGTGCTAGTTGCACAAGCCATCGCACCTTAGACCAGTAGCTGGGGAAAAATTTGGCTAAAACTTCCAGGCGAAGTACACCTGTGATGAAAGGTTACGCATGTGCGATGGTGCAGGAGCACTGATTTCTACTGAAGGAGCACCAACGCCAAAATGGTAAAACACCACAGCTGCACAAGTAGATGATCTACCAAATGGCACAACATCGGTATGTAATACGCAGAGGCGATAACACACCTGCGATGAAAAATGTTGTAGGAGCACCTGTTGACTCTTCTTTCACAGATGAAAAGGCAAAATACCCTTTCAAATTCCCTCACTTCTCTCTACACCATTCCAATCCCCTTATCCTCTCAACCCCTGAGTTTCTCCTTTATTACCTCTAACTCTCACACACTCCACTTCTCAAAATAAAAGAGAGGGATTTCAAAGAAAAGGGGAGGGAGCATTTTGTTCTTCAAGAAAAATTGGACACAAGGATTCCAATCTCTTCATAAATATTCAAGGTATGAGTTCTAATTTATTTTACCATGAAGGCTGCTTTTTAAAGGTAAATCTTGGTATGGTTCTGATTTTTAATATGTGTTCAATGGTATCAAACCATAGTACTTAGGGGATGAGGTTTTAATTGGGCAAATCTCTCTTAAATCATGATTATATGTGCGTGTGCATCAGTAAGTTAAGGAATTGGAAGTCTGAGTACAATTCCTACCATAAATCATGCTTTAATTGTGCTTGATATCTGGCCACTTTGATTTTTGCCGAAGAAGACAAAGCCACAGGTGCGGGCCTAAAGGTGCAGGGGTGATGCCGCACCTGCGGTCACCAGGACGCCGCTATGGCAGTCCTATAATTTCAAAGAAGTCCAGGTGCACTGGGATTGACCATAAAATTCCACTGGTGCAGCTACTAGGTAGAATTTCTACAAATAATAGCTGTGCAACTATGTCTTCTCGAGCCTTTAAAAATTATTTCTTTGGCCCACATGCTTCCTTTTGAATTGATGAACAGGTTCATACACTCCTTCTAATTTTATTCTACATTTTTAGGTACTTCAAGCATCAACAATAGACCACAACCTTGTCGATGATGAACCTTTGGGTGATGACATTGGGGAGGAAGCTTCGGAAGCACCATTTGACACCTCGAGCTTCATGTCTCATGACTGTCAGCGCCATTACTACAATAATATCTTTGAAAAAATATAAAGGCAGAGCGGGGGATAGATGAGATAAATTTGGCAGCGCGCCTGTAAGATTTCTACAGGCATTTTGTGACTACGGGATGGATATGTTTCATACCTAACCCTTATAAGGAAAATGAGGAATGGATGAAGGAGTTCTACACAAACTTAAAGCATATGGACTTCAATAACCCAGAACTCATCATTAGGGGGAATGTTATGATATTTGGTCCAAAACAGATTAATGCACACTATGGGCTGCCCAACCATCCACTTGAGCCTATGCAATAAAACTCTTCATGTTTGGGCACTTGGATAGTGTCTAAGTTGTTCTCTCAAGGAGCGATAATTAGTTGGGAAAACACAGTCAAGTCCACATCATCAAAGACCTTCACGGCTGAGGCAAAGATAAGGCTAGCATTTATTTACAGACGGGTTTCACTTATCGAGCATAAATCTGGTGTTCCTCCTCTTTGGGCCAGGATGATAGGTTGCATTATTGATAGCATTACCGTGAATTCCAGTCACTATATAGTCCAAGAGCTGAAAGAGTATTTGCTTTAGGACAACCCTACATTGATATTCCCTTCCTTGATCACAAAGTTATATCAGTTGGCCGAAGTTGCTGAATGTATGGGAGACCATTGGATAGCACCTGATAAATCTTACCACCCATTGAAGGTGCAGGGAGAAGGAGGTGTACCATAGAGCAAGAAGAGGAAGATTGATATAGTAGTGGATTCGCATCCCTTCTCTCAGGGCACTCAGGATGAGAGACCCTTTGGGTCGATTGCTTCTCAGTTAGACTCTATATGGACATCATGAGATAGATTCCTAGTAGCTTTACACAACCAGCACCTTCAACCAACCTCTTTACCAAAGTAGAGATGCATTCATACTTGGATTCCCATAAGCAGCAGGCGGATTCTATTGCCACAGTGACAACTTCTGTAGGGTTGGTTGAGTAGGCCTTTGTTGACCCTGCCAAGGCTCAGGCTTCTATTTAGAAAGACTTTTAAAGCATAGAATAAAAATAACAAGAAGCAAAACAAGTTCATGGTCAAGATGTGGAGAGTTATCAAAGCCATCTTCAAATGAGGGCAGTTGAACAAGAAGATTCCAGTGTCTAAGGATGAGGATAGTGAAGAGTACTCTTTCCTATCTGAGGAAGAGAGTGATGAGGATGATGATGATGAGGTACAGTCCTCTGCTTAGCATGTTGTAGCATACTCCAGAGTTTTCTAGTCTGATGTAGACTCTAGGGAGCTCCACACTATTTCCCTTATTTTTTATTTCTTTATTTTGCATTGAGGACCATGCTTTACTTTTTTAGTTGGGGGTGGTGTTGCCCTTTTTGGATATTTTGTTGCCCTTGCCGGGCTTGTTTTTTTGGATATTGGGCCCTTGTTGGGCTTTTTTTTGGATATTGCGACATAGTCGGGTTTTGTGTTGTTTGAAATCTTGTTAGATTAGTGATAAGTCGGTAATCTACCAACTTATTGAGCCTTTAATTATGAATTATTACAATATTTTGACAAAATTTAGAGGTTCTTATGGCCTTTATTGATGTGAATGTAGGTACTCTTGGTCAAAGATAGAAAACAAGGAATTGAACCTAAAAGATCTAAAAAGGAGTTGAAGTGTGAAGTGATCAAATGAGATGAAGATTCTGCTGAGAGGTGCAGCTACCGTGCAACATGCACAAGCCTTGGTGCGGTCCTTACCTCTCTCTACATGAAGTTCAGAAGAAAGAAGGAAGATCTTTTAAGGGGTGTGGCTGCCATGCGACACACACATGGCCTGGTGCTAACCGCACCCCTCTTCGCATGACGACTGAAGATCGTCCAAGTAACTGGTTCACTTGTGTAAAGGCGTGCAATGCGCACAATGTAATATGTGAAATGCATATCGCGGTGCACAGCTCCTGAAGGGAAATTTTGTCCACTTTTGTATGACAAATTGGGAACAATCTAAAACCCAATTTAGGCATAGTTTTGCATAGTTTTAAATAGTTTTGAGTTTTTGAGCAAGTTTCTCTCCCAAGGCAAGATAAAAGGTTTCACTTAATTCTCTCAATCTTCAACACTGGACTTGTAAAATAAAGCTTGGATATTGGATTTTTGCTATAATTAATGAAAAGGAATTTGAATTTCCCTATGGGTAAATTTTCATCCTCCTTTAGCATGAGTAGCTAAATCTCCTTTTCTAGGGATGTGTTGATGATGGGTACTTGATAAAAGGGTATTGATCTTTCTTATTTGTTTTATAATCGCTAATTTGACATGGGTCTAGTGATTTCACCATATTTTAACTCTAAAATTGGTGGTTGCAAACATTGATTTAATTTACTTGATTATATTCTTTCTTGAGAAAGGGGTTCATCATTTTGGATGTGAAATTTCTAGTGGGTACTTGGGATTCCATTTAGATTGAGGCTAGAAATAGCTCAATTCACCAGAAACACCCATTTAAGGGTCTACGCTAGAGATAGTGTGACCTCCCTAAGCCTATATTAGTTGGTTTATTCCCAAACAATAGTGCTTGCACAAACACCATTGGATAAATGATTGTGAGATTAGAAGATTAATATTCATGCCTAAAACTAATGCTATCTATGTTGTTTAGTAGGAATTCACGCATTTGAGCAAGTACCTAGACCCGTGTTTGAGTCCCATCAGAAGTATATCCCTAGTCGCCCTCTCTCTTGTTTACCTTTATTGTTTGGTTTGGAATGAATTGTGACAGATTCCCAATTCCCCTCTTTTTACATTATTTGTTGCTTGGACAATCTACTCTCATTGTGAGGTCTTTTCTCCAATCTCATTGGCTAAGCTACCATTCCCTGTGGGATCGACCCTGACTCTCATTGGGTTGTATAAATTTTGTTTTGCTTAACGATCGTTGTCACCTCCATAATGGAGAGTGTTATTTGAGCGTTATAAAAAATGGCGCCATTGTCGGGTACTGGTGTTGAATAGCCATTTTAATTGTGAATTGAAATCACCATGTAGAGTGTTTGTTCTTTTTATTTGGTTTGTTGTTTTATTTATTGAGCAGGCAGCCCATGAGCAAGGTGGGTGACAACAAAAGTGTTGATGGATTCATGGACGCAACCAATGAACCTGTATTCAAGGAAGGGTAGGTTCAATCCGCCCACCTCCCATGGTTGGAAACACGGTATTCTATGTCACTAGCACTATGCTCCATCTTATACAAATGAAAGGGATGTTTAGAGGAGCAACACACGAAGATGAAAATAGGCACATCCAAAACTTCGTGGAAATATGCCAACCTTTCATCTTCAAAAATATTCCCCACTAATCATTAGACTTCGCCTATTCCCTTTCTCTCTAATGGGGGAAGCCACGACGTGGTTGGAAGAACTACCAGATGGGTCAATCATTTCTTGGGCTGAGTTGGTAGAGGCTTTCATGGTTGGATTTTTCCCTCCCTCAAGAATGATGCAGTTGAGGGATAAAATCACCAACTTTTGCCAATTTCCTTACAGCCTTTGCACGAGGCATGGTTGAGGTTTAAAAATAAACTAGTGTTGTGTCCCAACCACAGATTGCCAGATAATGTCTTTCTACAAAGCTTTTATAGGGCTTTGAACTCAATAAACAAGTCTGTGGCCAATAACCTTAGGGGTGGTACTTTCATAGACCAATAATTTTGTGTCGCCTCGGCCCTTCTAGAGAGAATGACCAAGACTAACAAGGCTTGGCACATAAGGGAGGCTGATGTTCCTACCTCGGGAGTGACCACATCTATTTTGACAAATGAGATGCAAAAAAAGGATGAAGAAAGGGATGAGACCATGTCCAAGATGATGACGCAAATAAACTTATTGGCCAAGTATATGATGGGGGTTGGAAGTGTTAAGACTATGAAAGCTGTGAGTACATCAGAGATCAAGGCTAGTGATGATGAGCTAATGACCATCGTGGATGGTAAACCTTTCTATTTGTCGATAGGTTCTTATCCCGGGTACTATCGCCCAAGGGATGAGAATCAAGGTTTGATAAAGGAAAAGGAAAAAGATGTAAATTAGAAGGACCATGATAGAGATGGTGATAGATACAATCACCGGAGTTCCAATCTATGTGTACCTCTAAATAAGTCAGACACCTTGTATCAACCTACCACAAGCAATCTCGGTAACTTGAAGATAAAGGACATGTTGTCCTTGGTCTTGAAGAGGGTAGGGATAACAAATACTGGGGTTAGTGTTCTTAAAAGCAAAGTTTCAACACTTTATTAAACTGTGAGCTCTCATTTGGCTTCAATCAAGCATCTTGAGGCTGAAATGAACCATCTATCCACTCAAATGCATCTGAGGATTAAGGGAGCACTCCCTAGTAACACCACAGCCAATCCTAAAAATGACGCTTATGTTATGGCTATTGTTACTAGAAGTGGAAGAACGAGTGGTGTGGTGAAAAAGCCCATTATGGATATTGTGGAAAAGCCAACTGATATGGTGAAGAGGCCTAGTGTTGAACCCATTGTGGAGATGTGTGACAAAGAAGAAGAGGTTGTGTGTGAAAAATATGTTGAAGACCCGGAAGTTGGGGTGAAGCTTGGTGCACCCAATGTTCCGTTGAATGTTAATATTGATGATGAGAAAGAGGAGTCTGAATCCCCTCCCCAAATGGCTATAGACATTGAGAAGGACACTCCTATTGTGCAAAGCATGCCGACTACACTACCCAAGGGACCTCCTCTGTACCCTCAAAGATTAAATAAGAAGAAGGAAGAGAACAAATTCAATAAGTTTGTTGACATATTTAACAAAATTTCGATAAATATTCCTTTGGTTGAAGCCTTAATGCAAATGCCAGGGTATGCCAAATTCCTAAAGGAGTTTCTCAAGAAAAAAAGGGTTATCGATGTGGGCACCATTGAGATCTCACATAGCTGTAGTGCTGTGATGATAAGTAATGTTGCTACAAAATGGGAAGACCCAGGTGCATTCAATATTCCTTGCACTATTGGGCTGTTTCTATTTCGTAAGGCCTTGCGTGGCTTAGGGGCAAGCATCAAATTGATGCCCCCAGCGATCTTCAAGAAGTTAGGATTGGGCATACCCAAACCAACTCCCATACGACTACTCATGGCTGATCTGTCCATCAAGCATCCAGTAGGAATTCTATTTGGCGTGTTGAAGGTTTATAAGTTTATTCTCCCGACTGACTTCATGATTTTGGATTGCAAAGTGGATATTGAGGTTCCCATCATATTGGGGCAACCATTGTTGGCTACGGGGAGAGCCTTAGTGGATGTTGAACTCGGCAAGATCAAGTTTTGAGTAGGAAGCGAGGTACTGACATTTAACGTATGCCAACCCATAAAGCCTCCAGATGAATTGCGGGTAGTTTCAGTAATATATGTTGAGGCCAAGCTTGATGATTCCCTTGAGGAGTTTGAAATGTGCAAGACGCCCAAGTTTTAGATGTTTCCAATTAGGCAACAAGATAATATTTTGAGGATGTTGATGGAACAATTCCCCTTCTTGGTGTGGGGCCACGCCAACCATATTAGCATGCTATTCGACAATGACTAAGGTTTGAGGTAATATCATCGAGCCGCAATGTAAAAAATCAAGCGCTTCTTGGGAGGCAACCCAAGTATTTTTACTTTGTATTTGGTTACCTTTTTTTGTTTTTGGTTTGTTTTAGAAATGCATGGAGTGGAAAAATGAGACAAAAAGAGGACGTATGAACGGCCATGTGGTTCACACGAGCTGTTGCGCGTGTCGCACAGGCCATCCCACCCCAAGTCAGTGAAATGGAAGAAAAATGTTGAGTTGGAAGTGATGAGCTGGGCTGTGCATTTTGCACAAGACCATATGCGCGTTGCATCCCTGATGCGCCCAAATTACACCTCTAAAAGAAGCGCAAGCGGTCGCTGTTCAAATATAGAACCCAACTAAAGGTTGGGGTCGATCCTACAGAGAATATGGTAGGACTAGGTTCGATTAGTGTTTACTCATGCTTGTAGTCATTTATTTCTCGAAAGGTTTTTTTAAAGTAACAAGTAATGCTTGTAAATCAAGAGTAAACAAGTAACATTTGCTAATTTCGAGAGTTGTAACCAATAAATGAGATGACTAGGGTAGTGTTCCCCATGAGATCATAACTTAGTAAGGCGTTTGTACTTGGTAACCTAGTTTGATACTTAGCATGCAGAATTGGTAAGTTAAGTTCCCCTAATTCCTTGGTCCGGCAACAAGGCGAATTTCACCACATGCCTTGGTCCGGCCGCAGGTGTCGCTTTACTAACCCTTACCTTGGATCCCAGATTGGCTATTCCCGGATAAGGTCAAGCCATTAGATGAGGGTTGGTTGCCTCAAATCTCCGTTGTTGAATGACCCTTTTCCCATCCGTTACCTCCTTGGTCCGTCAAGTAAGGATAAGGCGAGTTCTACTGTTGTACACCGCGAGAAAGCAATCAATACGAAGGGAAGAACAATACATGCATAAATTTCGCCCTAGACATACCTAGTACTTTGCCTACTTCATTAATACTTTATGGTTCCCACAACCCTAGTTGTGGATTTAGCTACTCATGTTCATGAGTAAGCAATCAATGTTTGTTTGCGCAATCATCAATAGATACTTACAATTGAGAATAAAGAAATACGGAATCTTGAATAGATGAAGATGGAAGTAAGAACAATGAACTATGAATGAATTTAACTCTCAAAACCAAGAATAAACCAATATCACAAAGTTACGAATATGTTTCCTACAAAATATCATGCATAAAAACGTAAAAGAAAACCTAGGAAAAGTATTTATAGACAATGGAAATCCTGTCCTAACAAAATTAGGAAAACTGGAATTGGTAGCTTCCACGAGACCATTCCACGATTCGTGGAAGCTTCTACGGTTCTTCACAAATGCTCGTGAAACTCAAACAATTTTGCTCTTCTGCAGGTTCCTTTTCACGAGGTCGGTCTATGACTCGTGACTTGAATCATGACTCGTGGAGCTGAGTCATAAAACTCAGGATTTTTCTCCTTCTCTGATCAGGTTCCACGAGCAAGTCCCATGACTCGTGAACAAGTCTACGACTCATGAAAACCTTCCATTGAACTCAGGCCCTAACTACATCTGCATAATGGTCGTGAGTCGTAGAAGTCAGTTACAACTCCATCTGTAGTACTCCTTTCACGACTGACTTCCATGACTCGTGAGATGATCGACGACTCTTGGTCATGAGTCGTAGAGGTCAGTTTCAGTGTCGAATATCAGTCTTTTTCTGCACTAAGTCTCCAAACCCTGTTTTCCTGCACAAGACTCCAAAACACATCAAATCTACCAAAAATTGCTAAAGAACATACTCCAATTCCAAGTTTTAAGCGTCAAAAGTGCCGCAAACTCACGGCACATCAATCACCTACGCACATCAAAGCAGAAGCTTGGAAAATAATTTGGGAAATATCCATCTGGTGCGACGCAACAAGCGGCCCGCACATGGATTCTTGCAACTCGCACGTCGCAGCGCACCAAGGTAAGTTTTAAATTTTTTATTGACCTACCCTTTGACCGACCCAACCCAGAGACAGACCCATTGACTTTTCTTCACCTCTTTTCTCCCATATTATTCCAAACCTCCACAACTTCTCTCCCAATATCTCCCACAAATCCCTCAAACTCTCCAAAATATCTTCTCATTCTCTCCCACAAACCTCTACCACTGCACACCGCTAGCCACTGATACACCCAAATTACACCTCAATTAAGAAGAGTAAGCGGTCGTTGTCAAATATAAAACCCAACAAAGGTAGGGGTTGATCCCACATGGAATAAGGTGCAAATTAAATCGTTAGTGACTTAGATGACTAATAATTAATAGTTTCCAATAATGGGGGGGGGGGGTTGTAGTGATCAATCTTTGAATAGTTCACACAACAAACAACAACTTTTAACAAGTAAAAATCAATATTAGAGATGAACTAGGGATGTGTTCACCATGACTTTGTGAATGGATTCATTTCATATGCAAAACACAAAGTGATTGAATTCTTTCGTACGTCTAATCGTTTCTCAACCAAGAAGATGCTTTTCTTTTAAATTCTTTCAAACTTGAAAAGAAACAATTATACAATTCAATTAAAACTTCAAGTAGATAAATCTCACTAAAGCATCAATCATTAGACGGGAGTTGGTATTCTCGAATCCTTGTTGTTAATCCAATGTTCCAAGTTTTAATTCCTTTGTTCAAGCAAATCAAACCTAGACTTGTTCTAATATTTGCAACCATTAGAAAGCGATAAAAATGTAGGATTAATAATGTATGAAGCATATAATCTGAACCATTGTCACACGTAACCTAGATTACTACTTTTGCCATGGATCCCACAACCCTAGTTGTGGGAAGTTTAGCTACTCATAAATAAAGAAGAAGAAAAAGCGATGATAGTCATAGTTGAAGAGAAATCCTTACAGTATATGAAAACCCACTTCAATTCTCCAATAAAACTAGAGAAAAAATTCCCAAAATGTAAGAACAATTGATAGATATCGTATGTTTGTTGTTTGAGAGCTAATAATATTCAAAAACATGCTGAAAACAAGGTGAGTGAAAATACCCTAAAAGTCCTATTTATAGGCAATTGCAAATTAAATCCGGATTGGTCCAGGAAAGGAAAGTCGCGTCCAGAAAATAGTTTGCAAAATGGTCTGTTCTGGGACAAAATAGTCTGTTTGTTTGATCGTCTTAACTTCTGACTTTGGCTAACTTTTTGCTTCTTAAAACGGTTAGAGAAATGGTTCATTTCTTCTTAAAACGGTTTGTTCTAACTCTCAACAATTACCCATCTTCTGTTTCTAGGAACGATAAGGGAAACGGTCCGTTTCTTCTGAGAACGGTCCGTTTCTCCTTCCATTTTTACTTCACTTTTTCTGTGGCTTTTGCGCAACTTGAAACAAACAGAAAAATGCCTTGTTTTTGTTCCAAATCAGCTCTCTTGTTGCTTTAAGCCTATCTTTCCTGAAATACAAACAAACACATGAATTGCACAATATTTGCTTGAAAACTAGAGTCTATTCTTTGGTTAAAGGCTTAAAATGTGCCGTAAAATACCGGCACATTAACACCCTCAACGTAGAACATTTTCTTGTCCTCAAGCAACATGACACAAGACCAAAATAAATGATTAAAACAACGAAAAGTAGCACAAAATGTCTGTAGCAATTAACGGCAGTTCACTAACCTGATCAACTTCATCCAATCCACTGTACTACAAAAGTGTTTTGAAAAAGCTAACTATTAAGGATCCCAGCATGTCACTGCAATGTGATAAAGAACTCTACATACACACGAAACAGTTATCCCACCAATCAGTAGATGATACAAAAATTTTGGTTCCATCACCACAAAGAAGTCCCACACACAAGATTTGGGACTAAGTAAGACGCTCAAACTCACAAACAATTTCAAACAGCGTACACGTGATACCATAGGCTTGCCCTTGCTATTCTATTTCAGTTTTTCAGAAAGTCGCTCAAGATCATTACAGGACTTGCTTTGGCTTGTAATGAGGCTTCAGGTGCAGTTAAGATACTTTCGGAGAATAGTTACTAAACCCTCCTTGAAAACATCGCTTTATTATTTCCACTAAAACTTATTCCATCCATTTTCAATCACATTTGATTTACTTAGTTCTGTTACAGGAGTGGCCTTCTTAACTTGGTAACTCTTTTTCATTATTTTTCACTCTTTTTCATTTCTTTTTCATTTCTTTTTCTTTTCTTTTTCATTTGTTTTTTTTGTCTTTTCATTTGGCACACACCTGCACTTTTTATCCACTCAACAACTAATCTTTCACACAACCCATTTTTCTTATCATGTACCTCTACTGTAGCCACCCTCAACATAGGCTAATTGCCTGAGTTGAGGTGCAAGATGTCCAAGGAGGGACTAGGGCCAAAATAGAGATTCAAAGTTAAAAGGGAAAGGTAAGAGGTTATTGAAAGAACAAAGTTAACTTTCGCTCAAACAGGGATCAAAAGGACTATTTACATTTGGACGGTCTTTTTAGGGTAAGTGGACTCCACACAAAAAAGGTCTTGTGATCCTTTCCTAAGCAACTTTCTTCGAACTTCAGAGAATAGGCCGAGCAAGTTCTAGATGCATACACAAAGTAAGAATTTATCAAAGCTAAGCTCACACGCACTTGGCACCAAGAGACTATATCACTACCAACCATCAAAACAAAAGTTCGGCTTAAGAAAAGTAATACAACCATATGAAATCAATGACAATCGGGGATCCAGAACAATTAACTATTTCAAACACAAGTACGAAAATTTAAATTTTTTGAGGGGGATCCTTTTAATTACAAACTCATTTTTTTTCAAACTACCATGATAGCTACAGACACACTTTGACTACAGACAACTTGACAAAATCAAACTACTAAATTTCAACTAACAACCTAATCTACACATGCCAATTCAACATAAAATGAAATGCCCTTGGGAAACGAATACTACAAGAAAAACCCAAGGGCAGACAACCGGCAGCCCCACCTCCCACTAAAAGAATGTTGCATTGTCCACAATGCAAAGAAAATAGAGCACAGGAAGTGAGACTTACCTGTAGCGCCCTAGGAACTAGGGTCCAGTATCTGTGCATTCAGACCCACATGCATAGCGGGATTCGAATGTGTCGGAGAGGTACTAGTGTCGCCTGCCAGCGCAAGAACTGCAGCAGTGGATATGCTGGTAGATGACCCCTCTCCTCTGGGTCGACGCTGCTTTTCTAATGACTCTCTCAGCCCTAGTCTCAACAATCTCTCCTCCTCACACTCTGCCTCAAGCTGTGTGAGCTCAGTGCCATCATAATCACGTGGACGCTTCCCCAAATCTTAGTAAGGTAGAATAGAGTAGGACAACCAAACAACCAGAGATGCAGGTAGTGTTGTGGGTGTAGGCTGGGTCAGAGAAAAAGGTGGGAAAACATGCTCACAAAATATAGGAATGGGACGGGTCTGTATCTCTAGGACATCCCTCCTAGTCTGAGCTATCTCCCCTCTCAATGCCTCAATAGCCGCTGTGGATGATGCTGAGTTGACGGCTTCATTTAGACGAGTCTCGAAGCCATCTAGTCGGGCATGTAATAACTTGATAGATCTTTGGAGCGGTGTCAGGGCAACATCAATGGCACTCGTGACAAATGGGCCCAAGTCATTTAGCAAATTGCACACCTGCCTATCTGTATAGTTGGACTTGTAGGAAACTGACATGAAGCCCTCTCTCGTATAATCATATGGAGCAGCCGTCTCTGGTGGTGGTACAGTGGAAGAGCCCAGTGCATCAGCAGATGAAGTGGCAGCAGTAGCAAGTGCTGGGAGTTGTGCCCCATTAGACAGTGTAAGACCTGCTACCTGCTCACCTGATGGCTCAGAGGTTTTCTCTAAGGGTTTGTCTGTAGATGTGGAGACAGGTCAAACAACCCTAGTAGCTCCCCTATTCTCATCCTGCGTCTAAGCAATATCCGGTCGCGTGGTAGCTATCAACAATTTATCAAACTCGGTGAACAGAGATATACCTGCAGCCTGTAATATCCTCTTGACGAGGCATGGAAATGGCATGGTGGTGATCAACCTGGCTGCCCTCTCCCAAATCTCCTATGCAATCAATTGCCCAAAATTAATTTGGAACCTATATAGTAGACTTGCAACCAATACTGCTCTATCCGTAGTCAGTGTATCATCACCCGTAGTCGGCATCAACCGCATATGCACAACTCTCCACCAAAACATCACTGTAAAGCTCAATGAACTCAACCATATGATGGGCACGGCCTCCCGCAACCATGGTGGTTCTCTTTCAGTAATCAAGGATGCCAACCAA
Organism: Jaltomata sinuosa; assembly: GCA_003996215.1. Taxonomy (NCBI): domain Eukaryota; kingdom Viridiplantae; phylum Streptophyta; class Magnoliopsida; order Solanales; family Solanaceae; genus Jaltomata; species Jaltomata sinuosa. The sequence goes on from QJPP01007446.1 coordinate 20,407, forward strand.
ACCTGCTCATTCTTGTGGTTGCTCAGCCTATGGACGTACTCAGGAGTTGTTACCAGTGCTATGCACTCAGGCCCAAAGCAAAAGCGATTGATGGCTTGTTCTGAGATGTCAATATATGTACCATGGACAATCACCCTCTCTATAGCTGGTAATGATTTTAGAGGTGTGTCCTTAGATTCATTACTCCGCAAGGTGGTCAGGTAGGCTTCACAGAACTCTCGAACCAATGTCAGGCAATATTGGCCTGGTGGGTCACTCATCCACTCCAGTCGATAGTGTCTATAAAGAGCATAGAGTGTCGGGTATTCAGCAAGGCCCAATGAATTTATCCTGATCTCATCAGCAATCCCCCTCTTTGGATTGCCTCACTTTCTCTCCTCTATCCCCGCATTATAAATCTCTTTCATGCCCGGGACACCCCATCGAATGCTATCCCTGTACTGGTTATCCTTCTGCCTTTGTTCACTAAGCCTCTGTTGTTCAGCAGTGGGGGATACATCTCCCAAAGCCTCGGGTTAGTGGCCCGAATCAGAAGCAGATGAAGAAAATGAACCCTTCTCTTCAGACTGGGAGGGTTCCAAGCTAGTATTAACTTGCTGCACCCGTCTGCGAGTTCAGGACTGCACTAGTGGGGCTACTTGCTCTGCATCTTCATCCGGTTCATCTCTAAGTCGAGTCTCAATTTCTTAGCCCCATCTAGCTGGTCCCCGACTAGTGCTTGCCTTGCGGGGTGGATTCTTGCAAACTATACCTGCGAATAGCATGTTAGAACCCACACTGGAAAAGAAATACAAAAGATCAATATTGGGAAAATGGTTTGAGGAACGGACCGTTCTTGTGAAGAACGAACCGTTTCCTTTACCATTCCCATAAAATAGAATCAACAACAGTTTTACAACTTAAAACAGTTGTAGAAATGGACCATTTTCTGTAGAAACAAACCGTTTCTCCAACCGTTTCTTAAAATAGAAACACCTATAAAAATAAAAATTTAAAATGGTTAAGACAAAATGGACTGTTTCTCAGAGAAACAGACACTTTCTTCTACCATTTCTTCAAAACAAAACCAACATGGTTTTTACAAGTTAAAATGGTTAAGGAAAAATGTCCGTTTCGTATAGAAATGGTCCGTTTCTCTCTCCGTTTTGCAAAATAGTGCATGCCATGAATTTCCCTCTTTTTACGATTAAAGAAACTATCAGTTATTGGGTATAAAGGGTAGTTTCATGATTTGTAAAGATGAACAGGGATCCCAAATTCTACGTTTTCACCCCCATGATTAAGGTTAGGCTCCATAGAGTACTTCTATGGGTCCTAATACTCATCGTGGGGAAGAAAATTAAGAATTTGGGGTTGTTCATGCAAGGAACCAACAAACAACTAAGTAAAATGCACTACGATCATCGGAATTGCCCAAAAGCAATCCTCCCGTAATCACCATGCTAATCACAGATACAACAACAATTATTTTACACTCATGCTACTCAGACTTCACATGCTCACTTCTCCCAATTTTTAACAAATCATGAATCACCCACTCCCTGATTTTATTCTCAATTGCAAAACAAAATCATGCTTCCCGCTCAACTCCTAGAGTTTACAACAACAACAATAAATCATGGTACTCATACTTCCCCTAATTTCTCTTTAATTCTAAGTACGAAATCATTACCCAACTTTATCCCCAATTAGCAGCATTCTGGCAACTAGGTTTCTTAATTCACTTCAACAAATTCATGAACCCTAGTTTCCAATTGAAAGGTAGAAGATGGGGTGAAATCAACTTACTAATCCAAAAAATGAGTTTAGAGACACATACCTTCTGAGTTATACTTCTTTGCAAGAACACCCACATATGAGAGAGAGGAAGAAAACAAACTTGCTTGTGTGTGTGTGCTTCTTCGTGTTTCACTGCTAGGGGGAGTAAGAAACTTTGGGGAAGATGTCTGTGGAGGGAGACCGAGAGAGGTGGAGAATTAAAAGGGAATTTGGGAGTTAAAAAGGAAGATTAAAGAGAGGTTACCCAATTTGTATGGGAGAAGAAGTGCATTAAACAGGTGTTTTAAACCCTTCAACTCCCGATTTTTTTTAATAAAATTAATTAAATTAAAAAAAAGGAAATGGTACCAACGGTCCATTTTTTGAAGGAACGAACCATTTTTGCAGCCGTTCCCAACTATCAGCGAGACAGTAGCTCCATTTTCTCAGAAGTTACAATGGTTGACCAAAAGGTTCGTTTTCATAGAAAACGGTCCATTTTATCTTCCGTTATGCTTTACCTGGTTCTTAGTGTTTCACCAACTTAACTCACCTTCCTTCCCTATCCTTCTCTTCACATCTAACACCCATAACGCTATTCCAACTACAAAAATAAATGACTAAAAATAAAATAAAAGCAGTAAACTTAATTGTAGCGCCTGATTTAACATCGCGGCACGATGTGGGTACCTTGATTACTTAGACTTCATCAAGATACACCACTTTAACCTCTTCCAGGAAGCCTATATATTACTTAACCCGCTGCCCGTTAACTTTGAAACATTCTCAATCCTTGTTTTCAAGTTCAACAACACCGGATGGGAACACTTGATTTACCTTGAATGGCCCGGACCATTTGGACTTGAGCTTTCCGGGAAACAATTTGAACCTAGAGTTAAACAACAATACCAAGTCCCCAATTTTGAATTCCCTCCTCTCAATTCTCTGATCATGGTATAACTTCATTCGCTCTTTGTAGAGAGCGAATATCTCGTAAGCCTGCAACCACAACTCGTCCATCTAATTCAACTATTCCAACCTTAACTCTGATGCATCTTTCCAGCTAAGGTTTAACTTGTTGAGAACCCAAAGGGCTTTGTGCTCAAGTTCAACGGGAAAGTGACAGGCTTTACCAAAAACAAGTTGATACGGGGACATACCAATTGGCATTTTGAACGCTATTCAGTATGCCCAGAGTGCGTCATCAAGCTTCCTTGCCCAATCTCTCTGATTGACATTTACTGACTTTGCCAATATTTCATTGATTTCATGGTTTGACACTTCAACTTGTCCACTCATTCGTGGGTGATAATGAGTAGCCATATTATGTTGCTTTAAACCGTACTTAGCCAGAGCAGCACAGAACACCTTATTGCAAAAGTGTGACTCTCCATCACTTATAATTGTGTGTGGAGTGCCAAATTGAGCAAAGATGTTTCTCTTCAAGAATTCCACCACACTTTTCCCTTCATTATCGGCCAAAGCGATCGCTTCTACCCACTTTGAAACATAATAAATTGCTACCAAGATGTAACGATTGCCATAAGAACTATCAAATGGGCACATAAAGTTTATGCCCCACACATCGAATAACTCAACCTCCATGATTGTGGACATATGCAACTCCTGCCTCCGCGATATTGCTCCTCATCTTTGGAACGGATCACAAGATTGTAATGACTCCTCCGGTCATTTCCGCGTATACGCTTTCCTTGTATGTTAGAGCTCTCCTGTAGCGGCCCCGAGTTGTTTATGACTTGTTGGGACTGGTGGTTCGGTGCCCTGGCCGTTCGATTGGTCTTTATGATCAATTCCCTGTCTTAGAAGCAGAGTATCAAAATTGTGCGTATTTGAAAATATTATTTTATTTTAAAGTTGAATGTGGTAAAAAAAGATTTTTTTTTATTATTACCTTTTTAAAATATTTTAAAGGTCTATGAAAAATACTTTTGTTATGATGTAATTGTATATGTATTTATTTTATAAGGTTTTTATACATTATAATATTTTAACGGAGATAGTAAATTTAGTTATGTTGAAAATTATTATTATAATATAGTAGATTTTATTGGAAATGATTTTCTATTAGTTATGGTATATCTAAAAAAGTATATTTATTTTATCACAAATTTACGCAATACCCGAGTATATAAATAACGGGATAAGAATATTTTTTTGTTGCCTTGTAATTGCCACCTCCACTCCACGTGTAGGTGGAGGGAGTGGCCAGCAAGTATTAACTATGAGTGGTGGCATCATTTGGCACATGTAGCATTAATTGACCATTGTCTTTAAAACATAGAAATGACTTTATTAACATGGATGAACTTCAGCAAATTCTTGGATTTTCATTTCCTCCTATTGGGTTTTGGTTGGTTATCAACATTGTGAGATGGGGTTGCACGCTGAAAGGAATTTCGTGAAAAAAATATGTGTGCTACGATATATTTCTTTTTATGGAAAGAAAATCGATTATCTACGTCAAATTATTCAAGCCCGAATTTGAGTTTGATTTTATTTCGGAGCGGTTCGGGCTCGAAAATCATCGTTCTAGCAGCTTGTCATCGGACGACAGGTAGGTTATGGTTTAAACTCCCTAGACTTAGAATATATCGGATAAAATTGTACTATCTGGCATCCTTGGGTTGGATTATAAGGTTGATACCACAGACCCTGACCGCTTTATTCATGTCCGCCTACTTTTGTTCCTCCATTGCTTGTAGTACTTGCCGATATATTTTATTTACCCTTGTGGTCCTGTGAGGCCTTGTTGACTCTTGAACATAGAAGGTGGGATATTGGGAATGTCCGCGAGTCCCGGGCATAGAATTATCCTTCTAGGCTGGTTATGCTTGCTGAGTAGCTATGGGCCTGTGCAGGGTCGATAGGTTGATTGTGAGCTGCTGGGCAGCTATTGTGTTTGATCATACAATTTCCATGCATATAAAGAGGTTTTATCCTTGTTTTACTATGGTTTTGGCTTCGGGCCTACTGACACTATTTTCTAAACCTTGCATGGCCCCGGGGGCCCATTTTTGATGGAAATGATTTGGAAATGGTTTGATTTAACTTGTGAATATTTTTGGGTAAAAGAAGGTAAAATTATGATTTATATCACCAGTTTTACGATTAACGCTAGACTCGGCAGGGCTGGGGTGCTAGTTGAGTTTGCTTGCTACTTGAGATGATTTTAGCCTCGGTCGGACCGAGCACCTGAGATGACTTTATACTGTTTAGACCCGGTTATGCCCGAGCACCCTTGGAGGTGTTTTTGACATATTTTCCCACTACTTTAGTCCTCGACAGGGTATGGGCATGCATATTCGAGACTGGGTCTCTATCTTGAACCCGGACTTGCTTCCGGATGACAAGTTTTGATACGGAGTTTTAGTATGGGGTCAGGGACCTCCATGGACCTTGCCATACGGGCTTGGGGCTTCGCGTTGCGTGTGCTGGAGGAAGGGTATCCAGTGGAGTAGAGGTATACGGACAGTGTCCTTCCATAGAACCTACCTGCTGGGCCGGATCAACCCCGGAGGAGGTACATACAGAGATACCATTTCATTTAAGATCATCATGCATCATATCATTCATTGTTTGAGGCTCCACCCTTGTTTGTTGTTTGTTGATTGTACGCTCTTGTTGTATGGGATGCCGGAGGGTTTGTTTTCACTTGTTTGTGTTCCTCGGTTGTATGGGCGGCCGGGGGACTGTAGGTAGACTCTTTCTATTTACTTACAGAATTGTTCCCTGTTACGATTAAGTATGAAATTGGTTAATGCTAGGCTGTTATTTTCTGGATTTGAGATTGATATGATTAGTTGAGTTTGATTCCTGTCTCTAAGCATGCCTATCATTACTCTTTCCCTCTTCCTCTTACACTTGAGGTTACCGGTATACCGTCCATTTTATAAACTTATTATGTATACACTGTTATTGCAAGGACCCCAGGTGTGTTATTTCTTACTTTCACCTGTGCCTATGGTGTATATATTCGGCTTGCTGGCCTCACATGTGGTTCTGTTGATTTCCCTCTGGGCTAGTTCCTGTGTACCTTTCGTTGATTTCTATGACTGCTTGCTTCTACTCTGTCTGTTACTACGCTTTTATCTTATATGTGCCCAGTCGGCCTATGATACCTACTGGGTACCTTATGCTTCGCATTTGGTGCTCACGCCTACCCCCTGCATCTTTGGGTGCAGATCCTAGCGTGGGCCATCGCCGTTAGATCACTGTGATTCATGCTTGGAGATCTGTTGGGGACTACTTCAGACTGAGGGTGAGCTCTTGGCGATCAGAGCTTAGCTTTAGTTTATCTTTTGCTTTATGTACTCAATTACCATTCAGAGACATCTATATTTATTGTTTTGGATCAATTGCACTCCATGTATGTAGTTCTGTCTCTATACTATGATACCAGGTCTTGGGGTTTAGTTTAGTTTCCGCATATGTATATATATATTCCTGTTATCTATTATCTTCATCTTGTTCGCTTACTTTTGCTTATTAAACTATTCTTCCGCTTATTTGTTAGATAGTAGCCCATTACTAACTGTCCTGGGCTACGGGAATTGGTTCGCCTACTAGGGGGTTGTAGGTGCCATCATGACCGAGAAATGGGGTCGTGACAAAGATTTGGCAAAGTCATGTGCATCTTTGTGAATTATCGGCCAGTAATACCCACACTGTAAGATTTTTCGAGCAGTTCAATCACCTGCATGATGCCCTCCAACTAGGGACGAATGGCAAGCTTGAAAGATGCTTGTCATTTCCACCTCTAATACACACCTCCTGATTATATTGTCAGCACATAGCCGAAAGAGATAGGACTCGTCCTAGAAATACTTATTTGCATCATGAATGAATTTCTTCCTCTGATGGAAGTTGAACTCTTCCGGCATCATGTCACTTACCAAATAATTGGCAAAATCATCATAACATGGCACCATCTCAAGTGACGCAGCCAATACATCTCATTCGAAAATGAATCGTCAATTTCCAGCTCATTCACCAATTTTCCTTCATTCTCCAGCCTAGAAAGATGGTCAGCCACCTGGTTTTTGCATCTTTTTCGATCTTTGACTTCAAAGTCAAATTCCTGCAATAACAATATCCATCTGATTAGTCGAGGCTTAGCATCTTTCTTTGCCATGAGGTACCATAGCGCAACGTGATCGGTGTGCACTACAACTTTAGTGCCAAGCAGGTATGCCCTAAATTTTTCAAAGGCGTACACAACTACTAGCAGCTCTTGCTATGTTACTGTGTAGTTATTTTGCACTCCATTCAATGCTTTTCTAGCATAATAAATAGGGTGAAAAAGTTTTTCTCTTTTCTAGCCCAAGACAGCTCCAAGTGTGACACCGAGGTAACTATAATAGGTGCAGCCACAAAGAATTCAAATGCCTTCAAGCAATCACCATTAAACACAAATTTTGTTTCCTTCTCTAGCAACTTGCACAAAGGGTTGGCGATCTTGGAGAAGCTCTTGATAAATCTTCTATAAAAACCTGCGTGACCAAGTAAACTCCTAACCCCCTTTACTGAGATGGGTGGAGATAGTTTCTCAATCACTTCGACCTTGGATTTATCCACTTCAATACCTCTCACAAATATCTTTTGTCCCAACACAATGCCTTCTTTCACCATAAAGTGGCGTTTCTCCCAGTTGAGAACAGGATTTGCTTCTTCACACCTTTGCAATGCTTGACCCAAATTAGCCAAGCAATCTTCAAATGCATCACCCACCATAGAAATGTCATCCATGAAGACTTGCAAATTATCCTCTACCATATAAGAGAAGATAGACATCATGCATCTCTGGAATGTTACAGGAGCGTTACACAAGCCAAAAGGCATGCGTCTGAAGGGCAAAAGTTCCATAGGGGAAGGTGAAGGTGATTTTCTCCTGATCTTCTGATGCGATAGATATTTGGTTGTACCCCTAATATCTATATAAAAAGAAATACCACCCTCTGTCGGCTAATCTGTGAAGCATCTGGTCCATAAAGGGCATGGGGAAGTGATCTCGCAGAGTGTAGGAGTTAAGCTTCTGGTAATCCATACAGACTCACCACCTAGTGACTGGTCTTATTGGAACCAACTCATTTTTCTCATTTGCCACCACAGTCATACCTCCCTATTTGGGGACACATTGAACCAATTTGCTATCAAAAATTGGGTACACCACTCCAGCATCGAGACATTTAATTATTTCCTTTTTCACCACATCTTGCATCAGCGGTTTCAGCCTTCGCTGATGCTCAGTGGTGGGGGTGCAATTTTCTTCCAACTATATCTTATGAGTGCAGATACCTGGAGAAATCCCGATGATATTCGCAATGGTCCAGCCAATAGCGCTCTTATACCTCTGCAATATGGATAATAAGGCTTCAACCTGCCCTTCCACAAGATCTGCCACAATAATCAAAGGTAATGTGTTATTATCACCCAAAAATGCATACCTCAGATGGCCCAACAATTCTTTCAACACTAACACCAGTGCCTCTTAAATAGATGGCCTTGCAGGAGGTGTCGGCCAGTTCTTCAAGTCAAGATCCAATTTCTTTGGGGTGTAGGAATATGACCCCATTCTTACCAGAGTATTTATAGTTTCCTCATAATCTTCGATGTCATCACCATTGAAGTTCATCATAACTACTGCCAAAGTCTCCCCAACAAATCTCTCCTCAACAGATACTTCTACATCAGAATCAACAACTACATTAATAACCGATATGACACTTATGTCCCTTTGTTGCTTCATCGATTTTCACACGTTGAACTTCATTGTTTCATTGTTCAACCTGAAATTCAGCTCGTTGCTCTCCATATCCACCAATACTCTTCCGGTTGCTAAGAAGGGCCGCCCTAGGATGATGGGCACTTCAAAATCTACCTTGCAATCTAAGATTACAAAGTCTGCCAGAAATATGAAATTTCCAACCTTCACAAGCACGTCGTATAAAATACCCACCGGTCGCTTAACCAATCTATCAGCTATTAGTAACCTCATAGTAGTCGGTTTGGGAGCTTAGCCCAACTACCGATAAATAGCTAGTGGCATCAAGTTTATGCTAGCTCCCAAGTCGCAAAGTACCTTAGCAAAATTAAACTCCCCGATAGTGCAGGGAATTTTAAAGGCACCCGGGTACTCTTTCATTTAGAACAATGACCTTGGCGAGATTGTGCTGTAATGGTGGAGGTTATCTTCCGGTTCAAAACTTACAAACCTCTTCTTAGTGATCAAGTCCTTCATAAACTTGGCATAACTGGGCATTTGCTCAAGCGCATCCACTAGAGGGATATTTATAGAAATCTTCTTGAGCATAAATATAAATTTGTGGAACTTTCCATCTTTCACCTTCTTCTTAATCCTATGAGGGAATGGAGGAGGAAGCTTTGGTATTTGTGTTGGAAGTTTTTCAACTTCCTTGATTTTCTCCTTAAGCACTTGAGTAGCATCCTCTACAATGGTGGGTTTTTCAATATGTAAGCCCACACTCTCAGCAACCACATTCTCATCATCTGCTAGATCATCATCATTATCAGCAACATCACATTTCTGAGTTTTAATTATCGGATGTGATTTTGATAATAATTTACCGCTTCCCACAGTGATCGCCATACAACTCCTATCATTCCTTGGGTTTTGTATAGTGTCACTCGGCAAGGTAACAGTCTTCTTTTGATTTAGGGACATCGAGATTTGACTCTTTTGTTTCTCCAACTGCTTGATTGAAGTTGAATGTGAATCTACCAACTAGCTCATGGATGATAATTCAGTTTTCATATCCTTCACTTTGGAGTCCGTCGATTCTATTTTCGATAATACCTTGGCCAACATGTTCTCTATTTTGGACATCCCTGCTTCATTACTAGCTCTTTCTCGGTTCCCAGGTGGTACATACAACCCACCTCTATCAGCTTTATTTTTCCAGTTTCCTTGATCTCGCTCCCTATAGCCAGCCTTCTCATAATAGTTTTCCTTCTGGTAGTTCCAACTTTGGTTTCCTTGGCCATTGGTCTAGAAACCCCCCAAATAATTTGCCTCCTCGTCAGACTCTGTCTCAGATGCTCTACCTTGAGAACCAACGGATTTCACTTTCTCAATTCCTCTTGACAATAAATGTTTTGTCAACAGGTCCATTTGCGTCTTCAAATGTGCCAAGTCTTGGTCCTTCTCTTCCTCTTTTCTATGTTGTTCAGTTGACATACCAATAATATAAGTACTAGCAACTACTTCTGTATCTCACGTATGCCAGGCTCTATTTGTTTTGGTGAGCCGGTCCAAAATATTAGTGGCCTCAAAAAAAGTGAGCCCCATAAATGCTCCACCTGCAACATTATCAAGTGTCGGCTTGGTAGCCAAATTCAGCGCTCTGTAGAATGTCTGCATCAAAAAATTATCTATCAATTGGTGGTTCAGGCATTGAGTCAATTTTTTCGTAAACCTCAGCTAGGTTTCATGTAAAGCCTCATGAGATTGCTGCCTGAAAGGGCTAATCTTGTCCCTCAACTGTATCATCCTTAAAGAAGGAAAGAACCTTTCTAGGAAAGCTCCTTTTAACTCACCCCAGGTTGTTATGGAATCCGGAGTTAGCTCTGTCAACCATAGTGTTGCCTCATCAGACAGAGACAATGTGAACAACCTCCTGATAGCTGTTTGGCTCACACCTGACAGTTCAAATGATTTTCAGATCCCCATAAAATTCATCAGATGCCTGTTGGGGTCATCACCAGCCACGCCACAAAATAATCCCTTTAGATTCAGTAATTGGATGATCGTGCTGGTGATGTTAAACTTAGCACCAACCTCTAATGGGGGGAGAACAATGGCGCCTGTAGCACCAACTCTATCCAAGTCATGGTCCTCCTCATCATCCAAAGCAAAGTGCCTTGGCTGCTGTTGACCTCTACCTCTCTGTTGCAACCTTTGATCAGCAGGAGCATTATTATTAACATTATCCGCCGCTCTACCATCACAAACAACAACCTCATCATCAAAAGCAACATCATCCTCAATATCATCACCATTCAAGTGTTGTTGAGCTGCAGCAAGTCTTGCTGCCTCTTGTTGTTGTGCATTCATGTTTTGACTTAAATGTTATAGCAAGCTCAGGGTCGTAGGGTAATGTTGGTTCACCCGAGCGTCAGGTACTTGGCATACACAACTCTGTACCCTGTAGCAATCAAAAACAACAAATAAAAGTAAGTTAGGAAAGTATGACTAATATTTAACTGAACACACCGGACTTAATGAACAACTGTATTCCCCGTCAATGGCGCCAAAATTTGATACGACCAAATTATATGTCAATTAAGAAGAGTAAGAGGTCGTTGTCAAATATAGTGCCCAACAAAGCCTGGGGTCAATCCCACCGGAAATAAGGTGCAAATTAAGTCGTTAGTGACTTAGATGACTAATAATTAATAGTTTCCGATAATGGAGGGGTTTGTAGTGATAAATCTTTGATTGATTCTTTGAATAGTTCACGCAACAAACAATAACTTTTAACGAGTAAAAGTCAATATTACAGATGAACTAGGGATGTGTTCACCACGACTTTGTGAACAACCTCGAGTTTGAGTTCCAATGGATTTATTTCATATGCAACACACAAAGTGATTGAATTCTTTCATACGTCTAATTATTTTCCAACCAAGAAGACGCTTTTCTTTTCAATTCTTTCAAACTTGAAAAGATACAATTATACAATTTAATTAAAACTTCAAGTAGATAAATCTCGCTAATGCATCAATCATTAGACGGGAGTTGGTAGTTCCTAATCCTTGTTGTAAATCCAATTTTTTGGGTTTTAATTCCTTTGTTCAAGCAAATCAAACCTAGATTTGTTCTAATGTTTGCAACCATTAGAAAGCGATAAAAATGTAGGATTAATAACGTATGAAGCATATAATCCGAACCCATTATCACACGTAAACTAGATTACTACTTTTGCAATGGATTCCATAACCCTAGTTGTGGGAAGTTTAGCTACTCATAAATAAAGAAGAAGAAAAAGCAATGATAGTCATAGTAGAAGAGAAATCCGTACAATATATGAAAACCCACTTCAACTCTCCAATAAAACTAGAGCAAAAATTCCCAAAATGTAAGAACAATTGATAGATATCGTATGTTTGTTGTTTGAGCGCTAATAATATTCAAAAACACGCTGAAAACAAAGTGAGTGAAAATGCCCTAAAAGTCCTATTTATAGGCAATTGCAAATTAAATCCGGATTGGTTAAGGAAAGAAAAGTCGCGTCCAGAAAATGGTTTGCAAAATGGTCTGTTCTTGGACAAAATAGTCTGTTTGTTTGATCGTCTTAACTTCTGACTTTGGCTAACTTTTTGCTTGTTAAAACGGTTAGAGAAATGGTTCATTTCTTCTTAAAACGATTCGTTCTCTTAACCGTTCTAACTCTCAACAATTACCTATCTTCTGTTTCTGGGAACGATAAGGGAAATGGTCCGTTTCTTCTGAGAACGGTCCGTTTCTCCTTCCATTTTTACTTCACTTTTTCATTGGATTTTGTGCAACTTGAAATGAATAGGAAAATTCCTCATTTTTTGTCCCAAATCAGCTCTCTTGTTACTTTAAGCCTATCTTTCCTGAAATACAAACAAACACACGAATTGCACAATAATTGCTTAAAAACTAGAGTCTATTCTTTGGTTAAAGGCGTAAAATGTGCCGTAAAATACCGGCACATTAACAACCTCAACGTAGAACGTTCGCTTGTCCTCAAGCAACATGACACAAGACCAAAATAAATGATTAAAACAACGAAAAGTAGCACAACATGTCTGTAGCAATTAACGGTAGTTCACTAACTTGATCAACTTCATCCAACCCACTGTACTACAAAAGTGTTTTGAAAAGGCTAACTTGTAAGGATCCGAGCATGTCACTGCAATGTGATAAAGAATCAATATTAGAGATGAACTAGGGATGTGTTCACCATGGCTTCGCGAACAACCTCGGGTTTGAGTTCCAATGGATTCATTTCATATGCAAAACACGAAGTGATTAAATTTTTTTGTACGTCTAATCGTTTCTCAACCAAGAAGATGCTTTTCTTTTAAATTCTTTCAAACTTGAAAAGATACAATTATACAATTCAATTAAAACTTCAAGTAGATAAATCTCACTAAAGCATCAATCATTAGACGGGAGTTGGTATTCTCGAATCCTTGTTGTTAATCCAATTTTCCAGGTTTTAATTCCTTTGTTCAAGCAAATCAAACCTAGACTTGTTCTAATATTTGCAACCATTAGAAAGCGATAAAAATGTAGGATTAATAATGTATGAAGCATATAATCTGAACCATTGTCACACTTAACCTAGATTACTACTTTTGCCATGGATCCCACAACTCTAGTTGTGGGAAGTTTAGCTACTCATAAATAAAGAAGAAGAAAAAACAATGATAGTCATAGTTGAAGAGAAATCCTTACAGTATATGAAAACCCACTTCAATTCTCCAATAAAACTAGAGCAAAAATTCCCAAAACGTAAGAACAATTGATATATATCGTATTTTTGTTGTTTGAGCGCTACTAATATTCAAAAACACGCTGAAAAAAAAGTGGGTGAAAATACCCTAAAAGTCCTATTTATAGGCAATTGCAAATTAAATCTGGATTGGTCCAGGAAAGTAAAGTCGCATCCAGAAAATAGTTTGCTAAATGGTCCGTTCTCAGACAAAATGGTTCGTTTGTTTGATCATTTTAACTTCTGACTTTGGCTAACTTTCTGCTTCTACAAACGATTAGAGAAATGGTCCATTTCTTCTGAAAATTGTCCATTCTCTTAACCGTTCTAACTCTCAACAATTGCCCATCTTCTATTTCTGGGAACGATAAGGGAAATGGTCCATTTCTTCTGAGAATGGTACGTTTCTCCTTCCCTTTTTACTTCATTTTTTCGTTGGCTTCTATCGCAACTTGAAACGAATAGGAAAATGCCTCGTTTTTGGTCCCAAATCATCTCTCTTATTTCTTTAAGCCTATCTTTCCTGAACCACAAACAAACACACGAATTGCACAATATTTGCTTGAAAACTAGCGTCTATCTATTCTTTGGTTAAAGGTGTAAAATGTGCCGTAAAATACCGACACATCAGCCACCGTCATCATCTCTGGGAAATATTATGGGTCACCATAGTTGCATTTTTCAAAGCTTTAATTTTTGCTTCCTTTTTCCTAATGTTCACTTGTGGTAAGTTCTCCGATGTTAAATACATATTTTTATATTGATTGGGAGATCATATTGTGAAGCATGCTCACAAGAATTACCATGTTGATTTTGGGTGAGATCCAAAAATTTTGGGTCCCCAAATTTTGGGTTGTATTATTGATTTTGCTTAGGATCAACTTGGTAGAACGTGATATTGTGATGATCCATGGTGATAGTAGTACTTTTAGCCTTAAAAATCTGTGTTTGGGGTGAAGTCTGAGTAACCCACTTGTGATTGATACATGATTTGGCCCTATGATAGATTGGGTGATATCATTCTTAAGGGAAAATCGTCATCTTCATGAGGTTTTGGTTAGAATTGAGGTTTGGGTCTGAATTTATTACTACTACTATGCCTATGTTCTTTGTTAAATATGCTTATTTGATGTATGATTTTTGTTAGGAGGTAGAAATTGTTGAGTGAATGAATGCACCTAACTGTGAACAATTGAAGGCTTGATGTTCTCGATGATAGATGGGGTAACGTCCTTCTTAAGGGATGTCGTTAAGATCTTCTTTTGGTTTTGAATTATGTTAATGGATTCCAGGGAAATATGAGTACCCAGATGATTTGGTTGGGTCACATAATGCTTGGTCCTATTGTTTAAATTGTTGGATTATTGGTGTGGTGCTTGTTTCCATATGCATTCTACACCTATTGTTCTGCAGCTCATATGCTGAACACGCAAGAAAACAAGGGATTGAAAAATTCCATGTATTTCCTTGTGCGTTTTGCATGCGGAGCGCAGACCTCGATGTGCAAAATGCACAAAGCATCGCACGAGGTTGAAAAAGGCTACTAGTTAACTATTTCAAAGGGCGAATCATGGTTCAACACGCACAAAGACTCATGTGGTTGACACCAGCTTCGCACCTCATTGCAAAAATCCTTGTAGGTTCTGGTAGCTCATGCGAAAGCACGTGCGATGCACACTATGCCTGGTGCGATTCGCACGTGGTCCGCATGAGCCATCAGTTACCTATTTCATTTTTCTCCTTCTTTGCATTCCGTGCCTTTTAATTGGTTAACTTCTTTTTAGTCTTTTTTCTTTCACATATCTCAAAAATACAAAAAGATTTTGTTTAGCTTTTCGGTACCCATAATCTCCATGTGCAGACTATGAATTCTGGTAGGGGCAACACTAGATGAAGTTCACGAAGGCAACCAACTTCTCCATCCTCCACTCCAATATCCAAGGGCAATAACAAAGCCCCAACACCTCCCCATGTGTAAGTTTTAGGGAAGGAAAGAATTTGGTTTGGAGTGGAGGGTATGGGGGTCGTCTATGATCGTGACAATAATAGGCCTTACAACACGGAGCAGAGTTTAAATCTAGCTGTAGTAGGGGATAACCTACCTAAAATCCCTCAACAATTGGCCAATAGATAGTGGCAACCATTCCAGAAGGTACCTGAAAACTACTATAATGAGATAGTCTAGGAGTTTGTTGTCGGGTACCAAGCCACGCAGGATGCTAAGGGCTATAAGGGGGTGCAGAGACCTTCACCGCTTTGGAGTCAATCATTGTTCGAGGCAAAGAAGTTCATATCACTCCTCCTGTGATTAATGCTATCTATTGGAGCACCCTAAGTGAGACCACACCTACACTTATGGCGAAGTTGACTACCAAACACAAACCTCTTGCTTGGGATTTTTTGATTATTTCCCCTAATACTCCTATTTGGGTCACTATGGAGGTGATATACCAAGATGGAATCTGTACTTTGAGGATTTTCTTTGGTATGATTTTGTTTGCTCACACTTTCAACCTTCTCAGAATGACCAAAAGATCACCCATGATGGGGCCATTTTGGTAGCCTCAATCATGGTGGGGGACCACATCAACCTTAGGGAAATTATATCCTTGGTGATCAAGAGGAAAGCTCGTGGGGGTAGTGATGCATTCCCCTTCCATGTGCTCATTAGTAAGCTTCATGAAAATGCTGGAATTCCTTATTTTAGCTGTGACACTCCTACTCCTGCCACTGATGTGTTGGATCCTTATAAGAAGACTGACAGGGATGTCTCTAGATTCAAAATGCGCAGGGTATAGAAATTGGTGGAAGTTGAGGTTGATGAATTAGATGCTGAAGCAAATGCTTTCTCTCCTTCTCGGGCTACTTCCGAGGGACATACCTTCACAAATACTGTACCTAGAGGGCCTTTGAGTAAGAGTGGCCTCCAGGATATAGTTGACAAGACATATAATCATAAGAGGTAGTTGAGCGACTTATCAAATGTTCTACATGGGTTGATTGACAGGGCTGTCAAGAGGGCCATTAAGGGGGTTGTGGATAGTGTGACCAAGCTCTGAAAAAGGGTAGATGTCATTGAGGGGTCCATCAAAGAACTCCGGAAGGATGTATACAAGGCTAAGGGGAAGGCTCTAGTTGAGGAGGCAGATTTGAGCACCTTGCCTCAACCCTATCACACTCACGGTCCTATGGATGAATTGCTTGCATCTCTCAGGGATGATGAGGATGTATTGCTAGCGGATTATCAGGACCCAGAGTTTTAGTAGGCTCTCAGAGAGTCCATAGTTTCTGTGCACTCCCGAAAGAGTTGTGCTGGTCGTAGTGAAGAGGCAGCAGATGATGATGATAGGACATAGCCCTCCATGGAGTTATCGCATCCCTTCTTTCCTTATTTGAGCTTAAAGCATTAAGGGAAATACTTCCTTTTATGAGGGAAGTGGTGATATTTGATTTGGTTATTGTTTTCCGTGTTGGGCTTGAGATATTTTATTTCCCTTGCCGGGCCGTGACATTTTAAATTCCTTGCTAGATTTTATTTGGCCCTTGTCGGGCATGTTGGACGATTGCTGGATTCCTTGCTATTATGTTTTGAGTTTAATTATACCCTCGCCGGGCTTGATGTTTAATTTTGGTTATGCGCCGGATTAGTCTTACACGATTTCATTATCTCGCTAATCGTGCATTGGAAATGTGCTAAGGGCCTATGCCGAGGCTTGTTTTCAAATGATTCATGAGTGCAAAATTTAATAGTCACCTTGTTAATAGTAGTTTAGCAATAAACTCCAAGGTTTTTTTTAATACTATGGTTCTTTCCCAAGGAGAAAATATTTTCTTTATTTTCTTTTTCTTTTGTTTTTGTGTCGAACCAGGTTGGTGTTTGATAACGCCCAAACTACACCTCAAATTAATGAAGCGTAAGCGGTCGTAGTCAAATATAGAACCCAACTAGGTTGGGGTCGAATCCCACAGAGAATATGGTGAAGATTAAGCCTTTAGTGAAGTATGTGACTAGTCGTCAATAGTTTCCGAAAAAGGGGGGTTTTTTGTGTAAACAATGCGTAAACAAAACGAACAATTAACGTATGAATGATAATCAATAGGAGAATGAACTAGGGAAGTGTTTACCATGGCGTTGGTAACAATGTCGATCCTAGGCTTAATAGGGTTCTTTTTATATGCGTGTCACGATGTGATTGAATTAATGGTATCGTCTAAACGTCTCTCGACCAAATAAACAAATTTCCTTTTCTATTCTCTCGACCTCGAAAAGATGTGCATTTTAGATTTCAATCCTAAACATCAAGTAGATTAATCTAGTTACAACATTAATCATTAGACGAGAGTTAGTAGTCTCGAATCCTTGTTGTTAATCAAGTTTCCAGGTTTTAATCTCTTTACTCAAGCAAATTAAACCTAGGCATGTTCTAATGTTTGCAACCACTAGAAAACGTTAAATAACGAATGATTAACAACGTGACAATACATATATTGAACCCAACGCTACCTGGAATCTATATCGCTACGTTTGCCATGGCTCCCACAACCCTAGTTGTGGGAGGTTTAGTTAATCATGCTTGTAGAAGAATAGAAGAAAGTTATATTCATAATAAATAAAAGAGATCCTTACAATGGAGTGAAAACAATCTTAAATTATTCCAAGAACAAGAAAATAACAAGATCCCCAAGAACGATTCAAGAACACGAATTCAAGAAGTAGAAAACGTGTTTCTTGATCTCCAAGTTGACTAAAACTCCTAAAACTATTGTAAAAACGTGTAAAAACTATTTGAAAGGCAATATGTAAAATAAATCTAACATAGGGTATTTATAGGAGTCTAGGAAACCAATCCTAAAAACGTCCGGATTCCGCGTAGCGGACTGCCCAGGTGTGACGGCCAGGCTGACGGACCGTCACACGGTTGAGGGACCGTCGCCTGGACCGTCACCCTTAGGCAGTGGACTGCCTCACTTGCTGCCTTAGTGTGACGGTTTGGGTGACGGACCGTCACACCCTTGACGGACCGTCACCTGAACCGTCACTCTTATCCAGAATGCTCTTTTTCGCGTATTTTCTTCCGTTTCCATGTTTGTCTCCATTTCCTACAAATATAACATAAAAACATCAAAAATGATGACGGTTGCTTGAAAACGTACGATTGTTCTTAGTTAAAAGGAGTCGAAAGTGCCGTAAATTGGTGGCACATCAACACCCTCAACTTAAAACGTTCGCTTGTCCTCAAGCAACATAACATAAAAACAATAAGACGACTCAACTAAGAACACAAACTCATGTCTCTAGCAACTCATGGTCATTCGAAACTTATTCAATTAAATCAAGCTCCCTCTTCGCACACGAATGTATGAAACACTAACTTGCAAGGATCCAAACATGTCATTCCGATATGATAGAACATTCTAGATACACACGCGCAGCCATCCTAACAATCAATAGACAATACAGAAATCTTGGTGCCCTCACCACAAAGAAATCCCACACACAAGATTTGGGACTAGGTAAGCGCTCACACTCACAAACGATTTCAAACAATGCACATGCGATACCATAGGCTTGCCCTTACTATTCTATTTCGGTTCTTCAGAAAGCCGCTCAGGATCACTACAGGACTTGTTTAGGCTTGTAATGAGGTTTCGGGTGCAGGTAGGATACATTTAGGGGTTAGTAACTAAGCCCTCCTTGGAACTACCGACGTCTTATTACCACATAACTTACTTTGTCCATCCTTATTCACCTTTTTATTTCCTTCTTTCTAGCTACAGGTGCGACCTCTTTATTTGACAATTCTTTTTATTTCTTTTTCGATCTTTTTCATCTCCTTTTTTTTTCTTCCTTTAATTAGGCACACACCCGAATTTTCATTCTATTCACAACCAATCTTCACTATCCTCTTTTTCTTATCATTCACCTCTATAGTAGCCACCCTCAACTTAGGCTGATTGCCTGGGTTGAGGTGCACAATGTCCATGGAAGGACCAGGGCCAAAACAGGGTTTACCTCTATAGTAGCCATCCTAAACTTAGGCTGATTGCCTGCGTTGAGGTGCACGATGTCCAAGGAAGGACCAGGGCCAAAATAGGGATTCAAAGTTAAACAGGAATAGTGACAGGTTATCGAACGAACAAGGTCAATCATGGCTCAAACAGGGATCAAAGGGATTATTTGCGTTTGGATGGTCTTATAGGTTAAGTGGACTGCACACAAAAAGGGCTTGTGATCCTTTCCTAAGCAACCAAACTTCAAACTTAACAAAATAGACCGGGCAAGTTCTAGATGCATGCACAGAGTAAGAATTTATAACAATAAGCTCACACACTCTTGGCACCAAGAAACTATATCGCTACCAACTATCAAACAACCGCTCGGCTTAAGCATACTCATTCTAATCATAATCAAACAATGACATTCAAGGATCCAGACAGTCAATCGTTTCAACATAAGTAAGACACCAGAAAATTAAAGAAGGGGGCTCCTTTTAGTCAAGAAAAATGCCATGATGCTTGCTATAGACACTAAAAAAAAATTTAAAAGAACAACCTAAACATGCCGGTTCTACTAGATAGCACACCGGAGGGAAAAGAAACACGGCAACAAAAACCCTCGGTGGTGACTCACAGGTTTCCCCACGAATTAATTAGACTATAATACAATAACAATTTATGGGTTGCCTCCCATACAGCGCCTGATTTAACGTCGCGGCACGACGCGGGTGTCTTGATTACTCAGACTTCATCAAGACACCCCAGACTTAATAAACAACCGTATGCACAACTATATACCCTATAATAAACAAAAACAACAAATAAAAGTAAAAGCAGGAAAGTATGACTAAGAGTCAAATAAACACACCGGACTTAATAAACAACCGTATTCCCCGGCAACGGCGCCACTTTTTGATAACGCCCAAACTACACCTCAAATTAATGAAGCGTAAGCGGTCGTAGTCAAATATAGAACCCAACTAGGTTGGAGTCGAATCCCACAGAGAATATGGTGAAGATTAAGCCTTTAGTGAAGTATGTGACTAGTCGTCAATAGTTTCCGGAAAAGGGGGGGTTTTTGTGTAAACAATGCGTAAACAAAACGAACAATTAATGTATGAATGATAATCAATAGGAGAATGAACTAGGGAAGTGTTTACCATGGCATTGGTAACAATGTCGATCCTAGGCTTAATCGGGTTCTTTTTATATGCGTGTCACGATGTGATTGAATTAATGGTATCGTCTAAACGTCTCTTGACCAAATAAACAAATTTCCTTTTCTATTCTCTCGACCTCGAAAAGATGTGCTTTTTAGATTTCAATCCTAAACATCAAGTAGATTAATCTAGTTACAGCATTAATCATTAGACGAGAGTTAGTAGTCTCGAATCCTTGTTGTTAATCAAGTTTCCCGGTTTTAATCTCTTTACTCAAGGAAATTAAACGTAGGCATGTTCTAATGTTTGAAACCACTAGAAAACATTAAATAATGAATGATTAACAACTTGACAATACATATATTGAACCCAACGCTACCCGGAATCTATATCGCTACGTTTGCCATGGCTCCCACAACCCTAGTTGTGGGAGGTTTAGTTAATCATGCTTGTAGAAGAATAGAAGAAAGTTATATTCATAATAAAGAAAAGAGATCCTTACAATGTAGTGAAAACAATCCTCAATTATTCCAAGAACAAGAAAATAACAAGATCCCCAAGAATGATTCAAGAACACGAATTCAAGAAGTAGAAAACGTGTTTCTTGATCTCCAAGTTGACTAAAAAACCTAAAACTATTGTAAAAACGTGTAAAAACTATTTTCAAGGGTGATATGTAAAATAAACCTAACATAGGGTATTTATAGGAGTCTAGGAAACCAATCCCAAAAACGTCCGAATTCCGCGTAGCGGACTGCCCAGGTGTGACGGCCAGGCTGACGGACCGTCACAGGGTTGATGGACCGTCGCCTGGACCATCACCCTTAGGCAGTGGACTGCCTCACTTGCTGCCTTAGTGTGACGGTTTGGGTGACGGACCGTCACACCCTTGACGGACCGTCACCTGAACCGTCACTCTTATCCAGAATGCTCTTTTTCGCGTATTTCCTTCTGTTTCCATGTTTGTCTCCATTTCCTACAAATATAACATAAAAACATCAAAAACGACGACGGTTGCTTGAAAACGTACGATTGTTCTTAGTTAAAAGGAGTCGAAAGTGCCGTAAATTGGCGGCACATCAGTGTTTACCAATAATGGATTGAGAGGCAACTTTCTTAAGGGAAATGCCAAATTTTAGTTTTAATTTGAGTTCGTGCTTTGCTTGTCTTGAAATAGACCCACCGAAAGGTTTTCTTGGCAAGAAGTTTTTGAAAAGGAAAGGAAAGAGGGAAAATGAATTTTTGAGGAAAACATTCTCTTGTCATGACTTGCACACTCTCGATTTAGCTTGATCGATTCACAAACGAGTATGTAATGAACTCGAAATAGCTTGTCAAAAGTCATTTGTTCTAATTGATTTTGAGACCATTGTTGAAAGTTTTTGTGAGGTGATTCCATGTGTTGTGAGGCTATACCTTGATTCTTGTGCATGTATGTCATCTAAAATTTGCCCTAAATATGATTCAAGGCAAAATTCTAGATGTGATCGAGCTTGCAAGATGATCTTAGGCCCTTTTTGAATAACCACTTCACCTAAATGACTTCCCTTGACATCAATCCTAGTAAACCCCTTTTTAGATTGTGACCATTCTTTGGCACCTTGTTTTACACTTAGACCTTTTTAGAACCTCTATCTTGGCACCCATCCTCCTTAATGGCTTGAAAGTGAAACACATGCTAAAAGCCTAAGTTTGGGGGGAAATGAAATGACAACATAGGCAAAAGCCTAAGTTTGGGGGTGTATGTGCTTAATGTGGAGAAGAAAGGAATGCACTTCAAGTGCAAGGTAGCACCTTATGTTTGATTAAAAATTGCTCCAAAATTTCAATCCAATGAGCAAAATGAAAAGAAAAGAATTGGTGCTACAAAGTGAAGGTGTTACAAGGAGGTTGAATGATCAATATTGAGAGGGAAAGCTTGGGTTGTGTGAAGGAGAAATAAGGTGAAGTCAAAATTCAAATATATGAGCAGTGTTCAAAATGATAAGAAATAGAATTAGGGAGGTTTAGTCACTTGATCCAAATGCAATCCTCACCTTAGTCCTAGCCAACATCGTAACACTAGTCCTTAGTAATTCCGAGCATGGCCACTCTACATTAGTGGCAATTTATATGAAGGGCAAGCCTATGGTTCAACATGTGTTCATTTGAACTTTCTTAAGAGAGTGAGAGTCTTTTCGATTCTCTTCTAATCCCTTGTATTGTGAATTGCATGATTGTGAGTGGGATTCTCTTTTGTGGTGAGTGGTATCACGCTCTCGAATTGAAACATGAGGTCTTTATTTCAATTGAGAGAAATGAATGAGACATGTTGTGGCAAATCACGAGGCAAACCTTGATGGTCCATGCCAATGACTTGAGAAGTTTAATATCTTGTTTTGAATGACAAATTCCCTAATTTTGAATGAAAAATAAAGTCCTTTTAGAAGATTTTGAAATGATCAATTGCATTGATAATGTGGTGGTTCAAATTTAGATGAGCATTGTAGTTGAGTCTTTTGTTCGAATCTTTTTGTTTATTATTTTATCTTAGTTTTTAGAATAGATTAATCTTTTGTACCTTGATTGAGTTTTAGAGCATAATTCATTCCTTACCTTATGAGTATCTAGCTTGAGGAGAAGTAATAGTTCAAGTTTGGGTGTTTGATAAGTCAGTAATCTACTAACTTATTGATCCTTTAATCATGAATTATTGCAATATTTTGATGATATTTAGAGGTTCTTATGGCCTTTATCGATGTGAATGCAGTTACTCTTTGTCAAAGATAGAAAACAATGAATTTGACCCAAAAGAGCTCAAAAGGAGTGTAAATGTAAGGTGATCAAATGAGATAATGATTCTACAGAGAGGTGCGGCCGCCGTGAGACACACACAACCCTTGGTGCAGTCTGCACCTCCCTCTGCATGAAGTTTAGAAGAAAGAAAGAAGATCTATTAAGTGATGCGGCCACCGTGCGACACACACATGGCCTGGTGTGAACCGCACCCCGCCTCATATAACGACTGAAGATCGGCCAAGTCACTGGTTCACTTGTGCGAAGCTTTGCGACACACACAATGTGACGTTCGAAACTCATGTCACAGTGCATAGCTCCTGAGGGGAAATTTTGTCCACTTTTGTTTGACGAATTGGGAACATTCTAAAACCCAATTTAGGCATAGTTTTGCATAGTTTTGAACAGTTTTGAGTTTTTGAGCAAGTTTCTCTCCCAAGGCAAGATAGAGAGTTTAACTTAATTATCTCAATCTTTAACTTTGGACTTGTAAAATTGATCTTGGATATTGTATTCTTGCTACGATTAATGAAAAGGAATTTGAATTTCCCTATGGGTATATTTTCTTCTTTCTTTAGCATGAGTAGCTAAATCTCCTTGTCTAGGGATGTGTTGATGATGGGTACTTGATAAAAGGGTATGCGTCTTGCTTATTTGTATTTATAATTGCTAATATGACATGGGTAGTGATTTCACCATATTTTAACTCTAAAATTGGTGGTTACAAACATTGATTTAATTTACTTGATTATGTTTTTTCTTGAGAAAAGGGTTCATAATTTCGTATGTGAAATTTCTAGTAGGCACTTGGGATTCCATTTAGATTGAGGCTAGAAATAACTCAATTCACTGGAAACAACCATTTAAGGGTCCAAGCTAGTGATAGTGTGACCTCCCCAAGCCTATATTTGTTGGTTTATGCCTAAACAATGGTGCTTGAACAAAGACCGTTGGATAAATGATTGTGAGATCAGAAGATTAATGTTCATGCCTAAAACCAATGCTATCTATGTTTTTTAGTGAGAATTCACGCATTTGAGCAAGTACCTAGACCCGTGTTTGAGTCCTATCGGAAGCACATCCCTAGTCGTCCTCTCCCTTATTTACACCTCACATTTACTTTATTATTTGGTTTGGAATTAAATTGTGACGGATTCCCAATTCCCCTCTTTTAACATTATTTGTTGCTCGGATAATCTACTCTCATTATGAGGTCCTTTCTACAATCTCATTGGCTAAGCTACCATTCCCAATGGGATTGACCCTGACTCCTGTCGGGTAATATAAATTATGTTTTGCTTTACGATCGCCATCACCTCTGTAATTGAGAGTGTCATTTGAGCATTATGAATTAGACATTTTTGGTACTTTTTTATTTTGTTGTAGTTGCGTTTGAGTGATGATTTCCAATGATAGATCGAGTGATGACATTCTTAAGGGAAGTCGTTGCTTTGTTTGGTGTTTGGAGACAGGGGAAGTATGAGTACCTGTTAGGCTTGATGAAATTGCTTGTGTGTTGGGGTGTGTATGTTGGTGCTGAGTACCCATATCGATTTAGATAGATGATTTGGCTATATGATAGATTGAGTGACGTCATTGTTAAGGGAAAATCATCATCTTTTGAGATAAGTTTGGTAGTGATTTGTTTGGTACTAATAAAATTAGTTTTACATGTGAATTGAATTGAATTAAGCATAGAACATACCCCTCCTTTTTAAATTTTTGTGAGTAGTTGAAAAGCAATGAATGATGTTAGTGACAATGCCTTTAATATTTTTGTGACTTTTGACCCATTAGTGATGATGTGGATACAAAATGTGGCTCTATTTGTTCTTCTTTAGGAAGTAAAAATTGCTCCATCTTGAATAGTTTGCATGCCATGTTTGGTGAGTTTTTGTTGAATAAGTCTTGTTCTTGCTTGTGTCATCTAGAACTTGCCCAGTTAGTCGTTCAAAAGCTAGTCTTAATTGTGTTGGTTGGAGAAATAATCTTAGGAATTCTTTTTGATTATTGGAGCATACTAAGCCTTAAAGCCCACCATTTCACTTATATCTTATCACTATTCACCCCTTTTGAACCTGATACCTCTTTTTTGGCAACCTTAATACAACCCGTGGACCATTTTTAAAATGAGTCCCTCTTTTTAACCCATCCCTCCTTGAACTCTAAAAGTGTGAAATCAAGGATAAAAGCCTAAGTTAGGGGTGATGAAGAAGTACCTTGGAGGAGTGCTAAGTGAGTATATCTTAGTTTGTTGGTCGAGGCCTAAAAAGAATTGTCAAAAAGAAGGAAAAATTTGAAATAGAAAGCAAAGATGAAAGGAAAAGCGGAAAGAAAGAAAAGGAAATGAATCTTCCAAAGTGAATAGAATGATAAAAAATAGGGCTTCAAATGTAATAAGTGAAATGGTGCCTTGTGTTGAATGAAAATGAAAAGAAATTGGCTTTGGTTTTGCATTTGAAAAAGTTGTGTAGTGTTCAAGGATGTTGTAGTCACTTTAATCCAAAATGTTTATCCTACCCTTCCCCAAGCCTACACTACAAGCTTAAAAAAGTCCTTTGAGATCTCTGACCAATTGCCTTTGAGTTAGTGGCGAATGAAAATAAGGGCAAGCTTATGGTTTGATACTTTTTAGTAATTAAAGTTCTTCATGAGTGTGAGTGTTGTGCATTTGTCCCTTGTTTTATCATTGTGAATAGAGTGTTTTGGGATTTTATTTCTTGTGAGGTCATGTGAACTAGGATAGTGGTTATTTTGGATACATTCCAAAAAGGAATCAAATGAGCATGATTGGTAAACTAGTGGTCTTAAGTCACTTCTTGAGGATTGATTGTTGTCACTTAGTTATTTTTGCCAAGCTATTGCAATTCTTGAAAATGTCTGAAATTGAGGGGTCTGTTTTGTTGAGCATTCACTTGTGATTGACTAATTATAAGTACCAAATGAAATCATATCCTTTGTGATTAAATTGATAAGTCTGTTGTAAAAGTGAGTGGATGGACCTTGTGCTTAATTGAGCTAGAATCTCTTTGAAGTTTGGTTGTGAATTGCTTGAGGACAAGCAAGAACTTAAGTTGGGGGTGTTGATAAGTGGTGAATTTACCACTTATATATATCTCTTTTCTTATTCTTTTGCGTCTTCTAATGATGATATTAGATCACTTATGATATTTTTTGGTTATATTTCAGGTGATTCATATTTCTGAGGATATTTGGAGCAAGTGGAACAAAATGAACAAAAATTGGAGCAAAAAAGGAGAAGATATCACTGAATTTCCCAGGTCCACCGCCCCTGCGCTATCTGAGGTGCAGCAGCGCTCCCGCAGCTACGGAGAAGGGAGTGCACCAGCGGCATGTGCACTATAGTGATAATGACACACCTGCGCTAGAGATACTAATACATTGGCTCCGCTCTTGTGCTAGAATATCGCCACAGCGAGCACGCACCTGCGGTCAAAGTTCCGTAGGTGCGACTGACGGGTTCCAGTCAGGCCCAATATGGTCATTTCACACTTTTGGAAACATTAACTCACATAAAACACTTCTGAGCTATTTTGAAAGTATCTTTGGCAATTTCACACAACTTTGGCAAGCTTGGAGAGCAAGTTCATCACCCTACACTATTGAAGTGAAGAATTTGATGTTTTCTATTATAAAATCATTAAATTCCTTTCTTCAACTCTTATTTTAAATTGATAAATGGTAGTTATAACTATTTAATTGAGATTTGGGTATTGTATTAGAGATAATACTTTATTTGGGTATTGAATTCTTATCTTGTGCTTTCTCTTGGTTAAATTGTGTGGGTCTTTTGAATCTTTCATACTTTAATTACATAGTTGATGATTGCAAATATTGACTTAGCATACTAATTGTGTTCTTGCTTGAGAGAGAAGTTCTTCAATTGGGTAAAGGTTCAATAGTGGGGATTTGGGGTTTTATCTCTACATCAAGGCTAGAAATAGCTTGATTGCAGGAAATTCCCATCTAAGAGTTGGGGCTAGAGATAGCTCAACTTACCGAAGTCGAATTGGTTGGTTTATTGCTTACTCGTTGAGGTTCGACAGAACACACAAGGATAAATGCTTGATTGGTCGAGAGATGGTTAGGCATACTCTTAAGCAAGATAACCTATGCATTAATTGGGTAGAAGACTTATGAATTGAGTTCCCATTCCCAATCCTCACTTGTTATCCTTGCTTGGTGAAAGTCATGGATCAAACCTATCTTTTATTTGATTTTCTTTTATCCTTTGTTTTAATTTAAAACCCCCCTAATTGTTGTCTTTTCTTTTTGTACTTATTGAACTTCATTAAGTTGCTCTAATTCTTTATTATCTCAATTGTGATTACATTGTTCTTTGTGGGATCAACCCCGACTCCCATCGGGAATTATAAATTTTGTTTTGCTTAACAATCATCGTCACCTTTGTAATGGAGAGGGTCACTTGAGCGTTATCAATAAATCAACAAGATTGGTGTTTTATGAAGATGTGAGTGTGAACTTGACATCGCTCACCACCTTTAGATGGTTGGAACTTGGCCATCCCATCCTTACAAAAATAAAATTACTCCTGGTGGACCGATCGATCAAATGTCCCATGGGAATTGGGTATGACATTTTGGTGAAAGTAGGCCGGCTTGTCTACCCTATAGATTTTGTTATAATTGATTGCACTAGGGGATTTGAAATAGCAATTGTTTTGGGGCAGCCAAGTCTAAAAACAGGGCGCACATTGAATGAAATTAAATTAGGGGAATTTAAATTCTCTGTAAATGAGGAAGAGACAACCTTCGATGTTTGTCGGTCCATGAAATAGCCAAGTGACATCCATATGGCATATGTAATTAACAAAATTGAATAGAGCATTGAATTACATGTGAAAGAAGGGTTCGTGGATGAAGCATTGGAAGTTTTTCTATTAGACTATGATTGTGAAGAAATGCAAGAGTATGATGAAGTATGTTGTGCTTTAGTGGGAATGTGATTGTACTCCTACACTCCGAAGAAGCTTGAACTTGACTTGAAGAACCAACAAACTCCTCCTCCCAAACCTTCCATAGTCAAACCCCCAATATTGGAGCTGAAGCCTTTGCCATTGCATTTGAAGTATGCCTATTTGGGCGCAACTGAGACATTGCAAGTGATAATATCTAGAAAATTAAGTGAAAGCATTACTAAAGGATTTGAAGAGGTACATCCAGGACCTTGGGTGGACCATTAATTGGCATACCCTAGGGAATATGCATGCACAAGATCAGTCTCCAAGAAGAATGCACACAGTCGATTGAACATCAAAGAAGACTAAATCCTCTTATGCAAGAGGTGGTTAAAAATGAGATCATCAAATGGTTAGATGCTGGGTTCATCTTCCCAATATCTTATAGTACTTGCCCAGTTCAATATCTGCCTAAAAAGGCAAGATTACTGCCATGCCTAATGAAAAGGATGAGATGATAGCCTTAAGACCCGTGACCGGATGGAGGGAAAGTATGGACTATCAAAAATTGAACTCATGGACCAAAAAAGATCACTTTTCTCTCCCTTTCATGGATCAGATGCTCAATAGGTTGGCGGGATGTGGTTTTTATAGTTTTCTTGATGGATATTCTGGGTACAACCAGATTTCTATTGCCCCAAAAGACCAGGAGAAAACAACCTTCACCTGTCCCTATAGGAGGTTTGCATTTAAAAGAATGTCATTTAGATTATGCAATTCCCAATCTACATTCCAAAGATGTATGATGTCCTTCTTTTTAGACATGGTTGAAAATACCATGGAGATATTTATGGATGAATTCTCGGTCATTGGGGACGCGTTTGATGATTTCTTAGAGAATTTAGAGGAGGTACTAAAACAGTGTGAAGAAACAAATTTGGTGCTAAACTGGGAGAAGTGTCATTTTATGGTAAAAGAGGGGATAGTGTTGGTACACAAAATATCTGAAAAAGGGATTGAATTTGACCAAGCTAAAGTTGAGGTCATCTCCAAACTACCTCCTCCGAAGACTGTAAAAGGGATACATATTTTCTTGGGTCATGCTGGGTTCTATAGGCGCTTCATCAAGGACTTTTCGAAGGTGGCTTATCCATTGTGTAAATTTCTTGAAAATAGGCCAAATTCTACTTTGATAGTAGTTGTATGACAGCGTTCCTCACATTGAAAGAGAAGTTAACATCAGCCCTATCATTATTGCACTAAATTCGTCAAAACCATTCGAGCTTATGTGAGACGAGAGTGGTGTGGCTTTAGGGCAGTACTTGGTCAACAAAAAGAGAAACTCTTCGACCCAATCTATTATGCAAGCAAAACACTAATACATCCGAAACGAATTACACCGTAAAAGAACAAAAGTTGTTGGCTGTGGTTTTTGCCTTTGAAAAGTTCTAGGCATACCTTTTAGGGATCAAGGTCATCGTGCATACAGATCATGAAGCGATCAGGTAATTTATGACCAAGAAATATGCCAAGCCCCAACTAATTCATTGGGTCATGTTACTCCAAGAATTTGATTTTGAAGTAAAAGATCAAAGAGGATGTGAAAATCAAGTAGCTGATCATTTGTCGAGATTAGAAGAAGAGGGAAGGCCCGTGGAGGAAATTGAGATAAATGATTCATTCTCTAACGAGCATATTTTGGCTGCCTCGCATGATCTTACACCCTAGTTTGCTGACTTTGTGAACTTCTTAACAAGTGATTTATTACTAGATGGTTTAACATCACATCAGAAAAAGAAATTCATTCATGATGTTTGGAAGCTTTATTGGGATGAACCTTACTTCTTTCAGATTTGCACCGATGGCATGATCCGGAGGTTCATACCCGAGGTCGAGATGATGCCTATCCTTAAGGCTTACGATTCTTCACCAATTGATGGTCACTATGGGGGTATGTGAACGACCTCAAAGGTGTTACAAAGCGAGTTCTATTGGCTTGAAATTATTTCAAGATGCCCATGATTTAGTGAGGGAATGTGACAAATGTCAATGCGAAGGGGGTGTGTCTCGATTCCATAAACTCCCATTGATGACAATCCTTGAGGTTGAGCTATTCGATGTATGGGGCATCGACTTCATATGGCCATTTGTGAGTTCGTGTGTGAATACTTTCATTCTAGTGGCTGTGGACTATATTTCCAAGTGGGTAGAAGCTCTGGCATTTCCAAACAATGAGGGAAAAAGCATCATAACGTTTCTCAAAAAGCATATATTCGCTTGGTTTGGCACCCCCTATACCATCAATATTGATGGGGGATCCCACTTCTGCAACAAATTATATAGTGTTTTACTTGAAAGGTACGGAGTCAAGCATAAAGTTGCTACTCCCTACCACCCACAAATAAGCGGGCAAGTTGAGGTGTCCAATAGGGAAATCAAGTCCATTCTTATAAAATAAGTAAACTTCAATAGAATGGATTGGGCTTAAAAGTTGGATGATGCACTGTAGGCCTATAGGATGGCCTACAAAACCCCGATTGGAATGTCTCCTTACCAAATGGTTTTCCCTGGTGGATCTAGAACATAAAGCCACGTGGGCTTTGAAAATACTAAACTTGGACTGGGAAAAAGCTGCTCATGTAAGAGTTGAGGACCTCAACGAGATAAATAAGTTTTGGATGCGAGCTTCTAAAAGCGCCTCACTCTACAACGCCCTCATAAAATATTACCATGATCAAAAAATTCTCAAGCAAGAATTCTCTTTGAGACATTGGGTGTTTTTGTTCAACTCTAGAATCTGACTTTTTTCAGGGAAATTAAAGTCAAAATGGTATGTCCCCTTCAAGGTGTTTCAAGTCTTTGCAGATGGATCAATAGAGTTGGAGGATGAATATGGATCAACTTTTAAAGTCAATGGGCAACGAGTCAAGAAGTATTTGGCCATATCAGAAGAGGCCACATTCTTAGAAGAATTTTACCTCGATTAACCATGAGTGAAAGGTACAATCATTGAGACATGACGTTAAACCGAGTTCTTCTTGGAAGGCAACCCAATCATTTATCTTTATTTGTACGTATCTTTCTTTTGGTGTTATTTCGTGTGTTGTTTTTGTTGAAGTTTGTTGGTAGAAAACAAGCCAAGGGAGTTGGAATATTTTATCGGATAATTAAGACACTTTTGAGAAAACAACAAGTGAAATGCACCTGGTAAAGTGCACTTCGCACATTCCATCATCCATCTCAAGAGCCTTAAAGTCCCACTGCCAAAACCACATATGTTAGATGATGCAACCACACACTCCATTAAGCGCTCGCACACCATTTTGCATGCCCAAATCATAAACTTGGCATTCTAGATGATCTTTTGTGACCAACATGCGAGCTGGCATAAGGACCGCACCTCCTACTATGCGCGTTGCATGCCATCTTGCACCTTCAACTAGAACACTAGCAACAAATTCAAACTTCAGGTACGATAGGTCAAGCATTTTGCATGTCTGCTTAAGCGCGAAGCATGCTATTTCACATGATGTTAGGCAGATCACTGGCAACGATTCCAATTCTAGACGCATGTACGAAGGAGAGTGTGGACCACATCAGTCCTTATACGTGTCGTATTCTACTCCAGGGAGTAATCCTTACCTAATCTTATATTTCATTGAGGATAATGCTCCATTTATGTTTGCAGTTGCTGAGGCGTGTCTTATTTAGGAGAAGGTTATGTCTCCTAATTAATACCAGATTAGTTATAAACTCCGAGGGTTTTCTTCAAACTACAGTTCTTTCCCAAGGAGAAAAAATTATTTCTTTTATTTCTTGTCTTTGATTTCTTTTGTTTATTTTTGTGTCAAACCGGGTTGGTGTTTCCCTATGATAGATTGAGAGGTGACTTTATTAAGGAAAAATGCCAAGTTTTAGTTTAAAAATTGAGTCCCTATTTTCTTGTCTCGAAATAGGCCCACCAAAATTTTTTTCTTGGCAAGAGGTTTTTAAAAATTGAAGGAAAAAGGGAAAATGATTTTGAGTAAAGCATTCTCTTGTCAAGACTTGCACACTCCCCATTTGGCTTGATCGATTAACAAACGACTATTTAAAGAACTCAAAATAGCTTTTCAAAAGTCATTTGTCCCAATTAATTTTGAGACTCATTGTGAAAATTCTTGTGTTGTGATGCCTTTTGTGGTGAGGTTGTACTTAATTCTTGTGTGCATATGTTGTCTAGAACTTGCCCAAAATGTGATTCAAGGCAAAATCTTAGATGTCACAGAGCTTGGAAAATGACCTTAGGCCATTTTTTTGAATAGCCACTTCACCCAAATTGACTTTCCTTTACATTGATCCTAGTGAACCCCTTTGAGCTTGTGACTTTTCTTTGGCAACTTACACCTTGAACCTTTTTGAAACCTTAATTATAGCACCCATCCTTATTAATGGGTCACAAGTGAAACATACGCTAAAATCCTAAGTTTGGGAGGGGGGAGAAATTGAAATGTTAATATAAGCAAATGCCTAAGTTTGTGGGTGTATGTACTAAGATGGAGAAGAAAAGGAGTTGTCCTTTAATGCAAGGCAGCACCTTATGAATGAAATGAAATATTTTCCAAAATGCCAAATGAAATGAGCAAAGTGAAAGAAAGAAAAAAATTGGTGCTACCAAATAAATGTGATATAAGGATGTCAAATGATCAAGTTTGAAGGGAAAGTTTGGGTTGTGTGAGAGAGAAACAAGGTGAAGTCATTGTTTGAATATGTGAGCGGTGACTTGAAATGATCACAAGGAGCATTTGTAACACTCCATAAATCAAGCCAGCTATCTAAGTTAAAAACCTCAGAAAGGTTCATGTTTCAGGAATGACGGGTCCAAACCACGGACCGTGGTTCGAACCTTAAGTGCCGGGGGTATTTTAGTCATTTCTCACCCTTTTAACTCCTACGTGAGGTCGTTTTGACTATTTCAAGAAGGGTTTTCACCCTTATTATTCTAAGCCCCTTCTAAATCCTTCATTCACCTCCCAAAAAGGAAAATTCTTCTCCAAGCTTCAAGTCTCAAGCTCCAAGTTCAAGCCTCCTAAGTCTTTCCAATTCAAGTGGGTTATCTTCAATCAAGGTATGTGGGTAATAAACAATGGGTTCCTTTCACCCTTGTGCCCAAAAACCATAATTCAAATTTTTATTTCATGGTCTTCAAGTTAGGGTTCTTATCTAATCCTCATGGGTTTTGTTAAATATGGTCTTCTCATTATTTAATTATGAAACTACTATTAAAATTGCATGATTTCATATGGGTTTCTGCATATTAACTCTAATTTCATGAATTGAAGTTTAACCATGGAAATTCCTACATGCATGAAGTTGATTTAAGCAAATTGGATTTTGATAACATGTTCCTTATGGGTTTTCAAGGATGTGCATGCCTAGTTCCTATATTCTATGAAAATCTATGTATTCTGAAATTGAACTAGAGTAATGCAATTTTTTTAAAAATCATTAAGTATGCAAGTTTTCCATGTTATGAAGTATTATGCAAGTTAAGACACCTGATGTTCCATCAATGCTCATGAATTGATTTCTAAACCAAAATCATGAGTAGTATGATGATACAGGTTATCAACAAGTTATGAACAAGTTTGGTCAGATATGTCACATGTATATGAGTTCATGTTATATGTTTTAGGAGTAGTATTTAGCAGCGAGAGACGAGGGTTCAGATAACCCAAGTTAAAAACTACGTTGCCACTGTAGGTTGCCCTCTGCGGCTTATTATGACAGGGTCCTGGTACGACATAGTTCCAACCTTGGCCAGTTAGGACAACTCTTTTCAGTGGGGGTACATGACACTGAACTCCATGTAGCTCAGCATGGTTTAATGTCGATTAAGAAAAATTCCCACATGTTATTTTCAAGCTATGAAGTATATGATTCTATACTATGAAAGTTAAGCTTTATTTTATGTTCCATGATTTATACTTTGATATCTATTCATGTTCCTTCTTTACGTAACAAGTTCATTCTTACGCATGTTTTAAAATTGTTTTATCATAATTCATGCATCGCTCACATACTCGGTATATCCTATAGTACTGACACATATGTTGCGCTGCATCCTTTGATGATGCAGATTCAGGTGTTCCTTCCCAGACACGTGGCTAGAGCTTCCAGGCCACTTTCTGTTAGCTGTGGGTGAGTCCTCTTAGGACGAGGGCTAATTATATTTTAAAGTGTTGATTTTTAATTTCGTACTTTGAGTTAGCTAGGGTCTTGTCCTTGCAACTCCTTATGTCATGTAGAGTCTTTCAGACTTAGACAGTGATCGAGTCTCTTTTCGAATTTTGTATTTCTATTTGACTTGTTTATCTATGTATGGAATTACGGATTTATCTATTTTGCTTCCGCTTACCTTTTGTTATGCTTGAGAATGCTATGACCAAGGGTTAGCTTAGGATCCTTGTGATCCTAAGTCTCGTGTTACGCCTAGGGGGTAACCTGAGGGTGTGATAACATTAGAGAGGTTTAGTCACTTGATACAAATGCAATCCTCACCTTAACCCTTGCAAACATCATAACCTGCAAGTCCTTAGTGATTCCGAGCTTGGTAACTCTACATTAATGGCAAATTACATGAAGGGCAAGCCTATAGTTTGATATGTGTGCACTCGAACTTCTTTAAGAGAGTGAGAGTCTTTTGGTTCTCTTATAATCCCTTTGTCTTGTGGAATGCCTGATTGTGAGTGAGATTCTCTCTTGTGGTGAGTGGCATCGCACACTTGAAGGGAATGATGAAGTTTCTATTTCAATTGTGAAGAATGAATGAGATAAGTTGTGTGGAAAATCTCAAGGGAAACCTTGAAGGTCCATGCCAATGACTTGAGAAGCTTGAACTTGTTTTGAATGGAAAATGCCTTGTTTTGAATGACAAATAAAGTCCTTCTTCTAAAATGTTTTGAAATGAGCAATTGCCTTGAGAATGTGGTGGTTCAAAATAGAGATGAGCATTATAGTTGAGTCTTTTTGTTTATGTCTTTTTGTTTGTTATTTTTCTTAGTTTTTAGAGTCAGAGTAATCTTGTGTGCCCCCATTGAGTTTTAGCGAATAATTCATTCCTTACATTGTGAGTATCTTACTTGAGGACAAGTAATTGTTCAAGTTTGGGGATTTGATAAGTTGGTAATCTACCAACTTATTGAGCCTTTAATCATGAATTATTGCCATATTTTGATAAGATTTAGAGGAACTTATTTCCTTTAGTGATGCAAATATAGGTACTCATGGTCAAAAGTAGAAAACAAGGAATTGGACCCAAAAGAGCTCAAAAGGAGTTAAAGTTTGAAGGTGATTAAAAGAGAAGAAGAATCTTCCACGAGGTGCAGCCGACGTGCGACATGCACAATGGATGGTGCGGTCCGCATCCCCCTTTGAATGACGCCCGAGAAATAGTTGAAGTTATAGGTCTAATATTTGAGGATGTGTGATGCGCACAATACATGGTGTGACCGCGCATCGCATCGCATGTCGCGTCACACCACGCCCGAGGGGAAATTTTGTCAACTTTCAAGTTATATTTTGGGAAACTTCTAAAACCCTTTTTGGGGTGTGTACCTGATAGTTTTGGATAGTTTTTAGACAGATTGAGTAGTTTTCTATAGAGAGTGTTTCCCAAGGGATATAGTGAGTAAAATTGAATTTTCTCATTTTCTACCTTGAGATTCAGCCATTATTGTGCAAGTTGAGCTTGGATATTAGATATTGGCACAACTATGAATGGAAAATCGACTTACCCACTTGGTATAACCTCTTATTTCCTTAGTATGAGTGAGTAATTTCCTTGTCTAAGGGTATGTGTATGATGGGTGTTTGAATTTGGGTATGGGTCTTGTTTAATTGTGCTTATAATTGCTAAATTTATATGGGTCTATTGAATTCTCCATGTTTTAATTCTTAAATTGATGGTTGCAAACATTGGTTGAACTTACTTGGTTGTGTTCTTGCTTGAAAGAGAAGTTCATGATTTTTGATGAGAATTCAATAGTGGGTACTTGGGATTTCTAGCTAGATTGAGGCTAAAAATAGTTTAATCTAAAAAAAACACCAGTTTAAGAGTCTAAGATAGAAATAGTATGACTTCTCCAAGCCTAAATTGGTTGGTTTGAGTTGAACCCATGATGCTTGAATAAAGACCATTAGATGAATGTTTGGAAGATCAAAGGATTTACATTCATGACTAAAACCAATGCTATCCATATCATTTATTAAGAATTTGCATAATTGAACAAGTAACCTAGCCCACGTTTGAATCCCATTGGAAACATACCCTGGTCGTCTTTTCATTTGATTACAAATCCCTTGCTTACTTTACTTTCTTGTTCGAATTGCGATTTTCACAGATTCCCAATTCACAGTTTTCCCCCCATTTTACTTGTTATGTTATTTAAATGATTACTCTCTTCTTGATTGATATACAATAATCTCTAAGTGACTCATCATAACCATTCTCTATAGGATTGACCTTGACTCCTGCCGGGAATATAAATTTTATTTTTCTCTGATGGTCGCTATCACCTCCTATTAGAGAGTGTGTTTGAGTGTTAACAGATGCTTACTAAGTACCCATTGTTTCGGTACTCATACTACACTCTGCATATTTTTCTGATGCAACACCTAGTACAAGCCACCCTCGTTGACCCTTCAGTCATTTGTGGCCAGCTATTGCTCAGATTGCGGTGAGCTCCTGGCATTTGGAGATCCCTTACTACTTTCCATATGTATATCTATCAATATTTTTGTATTTTAGATAGATAACATTTGTTTTATAGCTATTTCGTACTTTAGACGCTCTTGTACTGACTAAACTAGGTCCGGGGTTAGTCTTGTTGATTTTTTATTCTCGATCACTTTGGGGCCATTTGGTATATTTATTGTTGTTGGCATGTATATATACTTTTGGGCCCCTTCTGGTATGATTTCCTCTCGTATTTCATTATTTAAATTGTTTTACTATACTTTTGCATTCTTGGGTTGGCTTGCCTACTAGGGGGGTTATGTAGGTGCAAGCGCAACCCTATTTTGGGTTGTGATAGAGTTTTATCAGACCTCTAGATTCACCTGTCTTGCTAGTGTAAGAGAAAGTGTCCAGTAGAGTCTCGTGAATTGGTATTATGACGTATGTATCCTATCTAAAAGAGGCTATAGGGCATTTCTAGGAAGGATTCCATCTTGTTTAATTCCTTATCATCCGTCCTTGACCTTATCAACTTCTAAATATCTTTTATTTCACTCTTTATTAGATATTTCATACATGATCAGCAGTAGGTAAGGATGTGACCCCTACACCTTCAATTAGAGCCCATCTAAGGGATGGGGTAGAGGTCGACCCAGAGGTCAAGGTAGGGGATGGGCTACGGTGCTAGCTCGGGCCCAGACTAGATTACCATTGTTAAAGACAAATGTTGAGGTTCTGGAGGTGCATTATGAGCCAGAGGGTATGAGGCAAGACTAACATCTGGTAGATTTTGTGGCTACTCCGGTACTACATGATACATTTGTCTGCCAGCTTGTATTTTTTGAGGGTATGTCATAGCTAACAACTTTGCTAGATACTCCGATTAGTTCTCAGGTCAGAGACAAGGCTCAGACTTCAGCCCAAGCATCAACACAGGGTTCAGGAGCGTAGCCTACTACTGTGGCTCCTTGATTAGAGATATCGATCCCTATAATTATTTTTCCTATTCCAGTTAGACCTATTATGAATTTTGAGAAGTTGAAGATGCTAGATAGGTTTCTGAGGTTGGGTCCCCTGAGTTTTTCTGGTGCTCCTAAGGAGGATGAACATGAGTTTTTGACTAGTTGCTAGGAAAAGTTACATAATGTTAAGTTGTTTGAGTCTCATGGGGAATATTACACCATGTTTTAGCTAGAAGGTCCACCGAAACACTGGTGGAGATCCTACATAGCTTATAGACCAGCCGGGTCACCTTCACTTACTTGGGAACAATTCTTTGCAGCTTTCTTGGCGAAGTATATACCGCACAGCTTTAGAGAGTGGTTAATGGATGAGTTCTCCAGGTTAGAGCATGACTCCATGTCTGTCTTAAAGTATGAGGTTCGTTTTCATGAGTTGGCTAGGCATGCCACTATAATTCTACCCACCAAGCATGAGAGGGTGCTTCACTATATCAGAGGCTTGACTTTACAGCTCTGTTTGGCTACAGAAGGTATGGTGGCGTCAGCCCAGTCCTTCTTGGAGGTGGTGGATCATGCCCGTACTATTGAGAGTGTACTTTGCAAGGCCCAATGGGATATCAATAAGAGGCCCTGCCATCACGATAGGTATAGTGGCTCAGATACATGAGGTAGAGGCTACTTTGATAGAGGTCAGCATCAGCAGTGCTTCTAGCTGAGCCAACCTATTCACGTAGCATTACAGATCACCGAGGGGCAGGGTAGCCAGAGTATGGTTCAGATATCGCAAGGTTCTCATTCTGGCTCTATAGGTCATGGTAGTTATTTTGATTTAGATGGGTCATCACAAAAAGGTATAGTTGGCCGGGGTTATTATGAGTGTGGTGAGTTGCGCCACTTTTCTACGGAGTGACTTTCAGTGCAAAACTATAGGAAACATGATCATCCAGTTTAGGGCCCCAGGGTTCCAGTACCACTAGCCAGAAGTGGTGCACAAGGTAGCAGGGGTGGTCCCTAGGGTACTCGAGGTGGTCCTTAGTCTGGTAGATCAAGCAATCGTGGTGGTCGGAGCCATATGTATGCATTTATGGTCCATCTAGAGGCTAAGGCTTCAGATGCTATCATCATAGGTACGATCTCCATTTGTCATTAGTCATCTTCTACCTTATTTGATTCGGGGTCTACATTCTCCTATGTTTCTTCTTATTATTCTACTCATCTGGAGTCTTCTTATGAGTTATTGCCTATGCCTTTGCGTGTAGCTACCCCAATAGAAAATTCTTTAGTAGTGGATCGTGTATATTGGGATTGTGTGGTGACTATTCTGGAGTATGACATGTGGGTAGACCTAATTGTGCTAGATATGGTTGATTTTGATGTGGTTTTAGGCATGGATTGGTTGTCTCTCTACCATGCGATCTTAGATTTCTTTGCCAAGATCGTTACTCTACGGATGCCTAGTATCCCTCCTATAGTATGGAAGGGTGCCGATAGCCATATACCAAGGGGAGTTATATCCTTCCTGAGCACCCAATAGTTGGTTGGGAAGGGGTACTTAGCCTATCTTGCTTACATCCATAATACTAGTTCCACCACACCTTTCCTTGAGTCAGTTCTCATGGTTTGTGAGTATTGGGATATGTTTACTTCTGATCTACTGGATCTTTCTCTCCTAATTGTGATATCTACTTTGGCATTAATGTTTAGCCAAGCACTCAACCCATTTCTATTCTGCCATATCGGATGGCATCAACTGAGTTTAGGGAGCTTAAGGATCAGCTTTAGGATTTATTGAGTAGAGGGTTCATCAGGCCTAGTGTATCTTCATAGGGTTCTCCTATTCTATTTGTGAAGAAGAAGAATGGGTCCATGAGTATGTGTATTGACTACAAAAAGTTGAATAAAGTGACAGTTAAGAACAAGTATCAATATCGTGTATTGATGATCTGTTTGACCAACTACAGGGTACATTGGTGTTATCTAAGATAGAATTGAGATCCGATTATCATCATTTGAAGATTAGGGTTGTGGATATCCCAAAGATTGTATTTAGGACTCCATATAGCCATTATGAGTTCCTAGTAATGTCTTTTGGGTTGACCAATGCCCCCAACAATATTTATGGAGTTGATGAACCATATTTTCAGAGCCTACCTGGATTCCTTCATTATTATGTTTATCAATGACATTCTGGTTTATTGGAGGAGTAGAGGGGAGCATGAGCAACACTTGAGAGTTGTACTTTAGACATTGCGAGACCATCAGTTTTATGTCAAATTCACTAAGTGTGAATTTTGGCTTGAGTTTGTGGTATTCTTGGGGCACATGGTGTCCAATGAGGGGTTATGGTGGATCCGGTTAAGATTACAGTTGTTCGTGATTGGGCTAGGCCTACTTCTCTAACTGAGGTTTGTAATTTCATCATGTTGGCAGGTTACTATAGATGGTTTGTAGAGTGGTTTTCTTCTATAGCAGGTCTATTGACTAATTAACTTAGAAGAATATCCTTTTTTTGTGGTCTGATGTGTGTGAGGCGAGGTTTCTGAAGCTCAAATCTTTATTAACTTCAGCTCTGATTCTTATTCTTTCGGTCGAGGGTCAAGGGTTACTGTGTATTATGATGATTTCAATATTGGTTTGGGTTGTGTATTGATACAGCAGGGTTGAGTTATTGCTTATGCTTCTAGATAGTTAAAGTTTTATGACATGAACTACCCCACTCATGTCTTAGAGTTAGCGATGATAGTCTTCACGTTGAAGATTTGGAGGCATTATCTATATGGCGTGCATTGTGACATCATTACTGACCATCATAGTCTTCAGTATATTTTTAGCTAGAAGGATCTAAATTTGAGGCAGCATAGGTGGTTGGAGTTACTGAAAGACTATGACATCTCCATTCTTTATCATCCGGGCAATGCAAATATGGTTGTGGATGCCTTGAGCCAGAAGGCACTGAGTATGGGTAGCTTGGCATTCTTAGCAATAAAGGAGCGATCTTTAGCTCTAGACATCTAGTACTTGGCTAACAGGTTGGTTAGACTTGATATTTCTGAGTCGGGCCATATTCTTGCTTGTGTTGAGGCTAAATCTTCCTTGTTAGAGCAAATTCAGGCACATCAGCTTGAGGATGCAAAGTTGAGGATCATTTTTGATAAGGTGTTAAGCAGTGAGGCTAGGAAGGCAACCTTAGATCTAGAGGGTGTTCTTAGGATTGAGGGTTGTATCTGTGTTCCAAGAGTTGGTGATCTGGTTAGGTTGATCTTTGAGGAGGCTTATTGTTCTAGGTATTCCATTCATCCTAGTGTAGCTAAGATGTATCGTGACTTGAGGCAGCACTACTGGTGGTGTGTAATGAAGAGGGATATATTTCATGTCTAGGTGCTTGAACTATCAGCAGGTGAAGTTTGAGCACCAGAGACCAGGTGGTTTGACTCAGAGGCTACCCATTTCAGAGTGGAAATGGGAGCAGATATCTATGAGCTTTGTGTCAGGCTTGCCACATACTTATGGAGATTTGATTCTATTTTGGGTTAT
Source organism: Jaltomata sinuosa (assembly GCA_003996215.1). Classification (NCBI taxonomy): domain Eukaryota; kingdom Viridiplantae; phylum Streptophyta; class Magnoliopsida; order Solanales; family Solanaceae; genus Jaltomata; species Jaltomata sinuosa. Next base: position 61,749 of record QJPP01007446.1, read on the forward strand.
TGTGGATAGGTTTAGAAATTCTGCTCACTTTCTGCCATTTCAGACTTCCTATAGTTCCGAGAGGTTGGCTTCGATATACATCCATGATATTGTTTGTTTGCATGGGGTGACAGTTTTTATCATTTTTGATCGTGGTACACAATTTACTTAATGATTATAGAGGTCAATTTAGAGGGAGTTAGATACCAGACTTGAGCTTAGCACTGCTTTTTACCCCCAGACTGACAGTCAGTCAAAGCACACTATTCAGATTCTGAAGGATATGTTGCGGTCCTGTGTTATTGATTTTGGAGGTCAGTGGGACCAGTTCTTAGCCTTGGTAGAGTTTTCATATAATAATAGTTATCATTCCAGCATTTAGATAGCTCCATTATAGGCTTTGTAAATAGGCGATACAGATCTCCGGTGGGTTAGTTTGATGCCTTAAAGGTTAGGCTGTGGGGTACTAACTTGCTTCGTGATTCTAAGGATAGAATTTGGGTCATTTAGGAATGACTTTGCACTGCCTAGAGTAGGCAAAAGAGTTATATTAACTGAAGGGTTTGAGACTTAGAGTTTATGGTTGGTGACCGCGTATTCCTTCGGGTATCACCCACGAAGGGCTTGATGAGGTTCGGCAGGAAGGGTAAGCTCAGTCCTAGGTTTATTGGGACATTTGAGATCCTATGTCGTATTAGGGAGGTCGTTTATGAGTTGGACCTGCCCCTTGCTCTTTCTTGTGTTCATCTAGTTTTCCATGTTTCTATGTTGCGGTGATATGTTTCAGATAAGTCTCACGTGCTTCAGTGGGATTTAGTTTAGTTGGATGAGACTCTAGCCTTTGAGGAGGAGCCTGTTGCTATTTTGGACAACAAGGTTAAGAAGTTGAGTTCTAAGGAGATTCTGTCAGTTAAGGTTCAGTGGCGGCATCAACCTGTCGAGGAGGCTACTTAGGAGATCAAGACTGACATGCACATCCGTTATCTTCACATTTTTGAGTCTTCAGGTATCTTCCTTTATTTAACTTTCGGGTATGAAAGTTCTTATAGTAGTGGATGTTGAAATGACCTTCTAGGTTATTTTCTTTGATTCTAGTGCTTTTTCCGTATTTTGAGCTTTTCTACTGCGGCTACGGGTCATTTATGACTTACTAGGACTGATGGTTTGGTTCTAGGGTAGTTTGTTTGTGGTTTAAGCTCATATCCCTATTTTCCAACTCTTAAGGCTGGTAGAGTTGACTTTGGTCAACTTTAAAAGAAGACGGGCTCGGATTGAAATTTTGTCAGTGCTGTTAGCTCTGAAATATTGACTTTATGCTAGAAGGGCCTTAAGTTTGGGTCTCGAGGCTTTTGGACTCATTTTGAGCTATTGGGTTCCATTTTTTTGTTAAAATTGATTTTTGGGCGTGGGCCTACCTTTCTTTGAAACTATCTCCACTAGGAGTTTCGTCGATTCTATTGAGTCCGAATTGCCATTTTTAGTAGGGTAGCATGTTTGGTTTGTGTTCACGGGGTTCTAAATGAATCTCGAGGGCCCATCTAATGACTTTAATCCTTAAGAATTTGCTAGTTTTTGCTTTAATGTTGCAGACCATTTTGGTCATCGCGATTGTGAGGTGACCATCGCGAACTTTGTTGACCATTGCAATCGCGAGGAGTTCCTTGTAATTGTGATGAAGGCAAGATGGGACCTGATATAGCTTGTTCTTCGCGATTGCATGGAAGGACCATCACAATCATGATGGTCTGGCCAGCGTGTTCATCATGATCGCATGGGGTCCCTTGTGATAGCGATGAAGGACCCCTGGCAGCTATTTATGCTGCCAACTTTGTTTTCTCCTTAAAAAATCCAAAATTTCTCAATTTTTAAAGAGCTTGAGAGCTGGTTTGAAACTTCCACTCCCTCCTAAAAATTCTTATAAGTCTATCCTTATTCCCAACTCCTTTTCAGTCATTTAATTCACATTATATTCTGTTAAATTTCTATTAATTCATTAATTCAAATTCTTGATCAAGTGAACTTCGGTGCTATTTTAGGCCCCGAAACGAGTCTCATTTGTGCTCAAATTTTGGGCATGAGGTTATAAACTCGCTGCGAACATAATTGTGAAATATGTTTTCCATTTCATTGTGAGGGCCACGAGAGTCATTTTCTGACCTGATTTCTGGCCCAAATTTCCACATAGAAATATAGGAGTCATTCTTCTTATCTTGACACCTGAATTATGTTATTGATAGCGTGGCAACATTCCGAGGCTGTTTGGAAGGGGAAGGCACACAAGTGATGGTTCGTGCTTGCAGTTCAGCTCTGAGGTATGTTATAGTTTAATTATTTTAGACTTGGCTTAGTTAGATTTCATATGTTATGAATTGCATGAACGTTAGGCTAGGTTTAGGTTAGAATTAGGCTTAAATACTATTTTCTGCTCTTTTTGGTAGCCATCCTCGGGACTGTAGAATATTACTACCATATTTATCCTTAGTATAGGAGCTTGTAGAATTGTCGTGGCTAGCCTAAAATCTTTAGAATGATTTAGGGAGCTTTTAGAGTCAGAGTAGGTGCTTTTACTTTTTTTCTTTCTTTATTTCTATTTTTGCCTATTTATTTTCATATTTGTGTATCTGTGGGCCCGAGCCATAGAGTGGTTCAGACGGAGTTCCAGGTCATTTATCTTGTTTGGAAGGTCTTTTTCCCTGGTTGATTTGATACTATCTGAATATGGCATCATATATCATACTGCATTGCATGGTAAATAGTTCTGAAATGATGAAAATATGGGATTTTCGATTTAAACGTGAACTTTTTACTTAACCATTGTTTTTGAATAAAAGGAAAGTATTATTGTTATGCCAGTCTGAGGGATGTTTTTGAACCTTTACTCTATCTAATTTTCTATTGTTGAGTCTGAGGCACGATTTTGGCTGGCCCGAGGAGCACATATTCAGGTTTTACTTTTATGCATATGTTGATGAGCTCGATGTTACATTTCGGGCGCTCGGGGTACCAGATACTGGGTTTTTAGTTTCTGCATTGGCCATATACCGCTTCATATCATTTCACAATGCATCACATTTCATTACATTGCCTATGTGTACTTGTAGTGCTTTTGCCTTTGTTATCATTATTATCTTCACCATTAGTGTAGCTAGTTCTGTTTTATGTTTTTAACTAGATTTAGGTGGATCCCTGTAGTTAGTTTACTTTCTTTTGTCTTATGATATATATTATCTTTCTGAGCTCGGTCGACTTATGATGCCTACGGAGTACCCATTATTTTGGTACTCCTACTACACTTTACATCTCTTTCTGATTTAGCACCTAGTACATGCCATCCTCGTTGACCCTCCAATCGTTCATGGCCAGCTATTGTTCAGATCGCGGTGAGCTCTTGGCGTTTGGAGATCCTTTAGTTCTTTCCATCTACATATATGTCTATATTTTTGTACTTTTGATAGACAACACTTGTTATACAACTATTCTGTACTTTAGATGTTCTTGTATCGGAGACACCAGGTCAAGGGTTAGTCTTGTTGATGTTTTGTCTTATCAGTCACTTTGGGGCCATTTTGTATATTTATTTCTATTGTTATGTATAATACTTTTGCCCCCCTTCTTGTATGATTCCCTCCCATATTTGATTGTTTAAATTATTTCACTATGCTTCCGCATTCTTGGGCTAGCTTGCCTATCAGAGGGTTATGTAGGCGTCATCGCGACCCGATTTCCAGTCGTGACACCTTGGGCGGCTCCCTAGGCTTCTGCATAGTGTATTTTCAATTGTTTTTAATCTTCTAATTTTTTTGTTTTTTATTCTTGTTTTGAGTGTTCTTTTCCACTTTTCTTGATCCACAACCTCGAAAACCTGTAAAACAATCAACTCAAGACAATTATTAAATTTTTTTAATAAAAGAATATAATAAAGAAAAATTAAATAATTACAACAAATATTGGGTTACCTTTCAGCTTGCGCCTTGTTTAACGTCGTGGTTCGACATGAACTTTTTCAAGTTCCATTATCTCCATGGGGGTAAACATCACTCCTCATCTTACTTGAGCTTCCATTTTCTCCTTTTTTTCTTTCACGTCTCTCATTAAGTTTCAAATCTCTAAATTCCAAGGACATACATGTTTGTCCACACTTTACAACATTTTCATGGCTGTGATAGCAGAATTCTCATCCCACCATCCACCAACTACCACATCTAATATAGATTGGTTGATTTTGTCAAGATCTTGGTAAAAAGTGTCCATCATTATTACTTTAGAAAAACCCACACCCGGATGGTTGATAAGAAGGTTGAACCTTGCCCAAGTGTCAGAGAGCAACTCTTCCTCCTCTTGTTAAAAATTCACAATCTTGTTCACTGGTTGTGTTATTCTGGTGTATGGACTCAACTCATGGATAAATGTATACACCAATTGAGGCTATGTTCCCACTAACTCTAATGGCATGTTTGCATACCATTCCCTTGCTTCTCCAACAAGAGAATAAAGAAACCAATATAGCTTCATCTCCTCATCAATGACCTTGTCATACTTTTCTGACACGTCCAAGAAATTCTCTATGTGAAATATGGGATCTCTCTCCCAACCATTTTGGAATAGACATTTATCCTTAATATCTCTTTCAATCTCATCTTCTATGGTTACAAAATCATTCTCTGTCAGATTCAGTCTCCTAGGACCCCTTAATGGTTTATTTTGATTTAAATGAGTTTTTAGTCTTGCCTTAGCTGATCTTCGAGAACCCAAATTTATGATGTTGAGCTCCTTATAATTACAGGCAAATAATTTGCCTTTAATACATCAAACGTGGATTCAGGTTCCCCCATCGTTATAGACATCTTACCAGACTTCACCTTTATTATTGTATCAGATATAGCCAAGAAACCTCTACCAAGAATGATGGGTATATCCTTGTCAGCTTCATATTCAAGAATAATGAAGTCCACAGGCAAATTAAATAGTCCCACCTTTACTAACACATCTTCAATGATTCTATCAGAATAGGTTAAGGAATGGTCTGTCAACTGCAAGGTAACTATAGTAGGCCATGGTTCACCAAGTCCTAAAGTCTTGAAAATTGAGTTGGGCATCAATTTTATACTAGCACCTAAATCATAAAGTGTCCTTCCCACATCTCTATCTCCAATGCTTAGAGGAATAGTGAAGATACCTGGATCTTTCAACTTTGGATGGATTTTGTTTTGAATTCATGAACTATACTCTTTCGTGAGTGCAACTGTCTCGAATTCTGTGAGGCGCATCTTATTGGCAACTATACTTCTCAAGTGCATGAATATTTTGGTACCTCTTGCAACAACTCCACCAATGGAAATTCACATGTACCTGCTTCAATATGTCTACAAATCTCGAACAAGACTTGTTTGCTTTCTGCTTCTTAAACCTCTACAGAATGGTGGTGGTGGCTTGATCGTTAACTCTTCAATTGACTTTCAATTTATTCAATTTATTTCTTTTTTGCTGGTGTAGAACTCAACTCTTCATTCTATCTTCTACCTTTCTGAGGGTCTACTTCTAACTCTTTTTCGCTCATCAAGGTGACTGCATTAACCATTTCTCTTGGATTTTTCTCCGTATCACTTGGTTATGCCTCTTTAGGTCTCGCATGTATTAATACAGCTAATTGACCCAACTGTAGTCTTGTTTCAACAACTAATTTGTTATTTTATTCATTAATCACCTGCTAAGCTCGATTGTTTTAGTTGCACTCATCTACAAAATGCTTGAATATCTCTTCAAGTGAACTACTTACTTGATCTTTTGGTTGTGTGAATTGCTGCTCCTGATTACTTCCCCAAGAGAAATTCGGGTGATTTCTGTAGTTCTGCCCATATCCATTACCTTGATAACCCATTCCACAATTCTATTGCCCCACATAAAATATAGACTCTAGATTCTGTGGACAACCTGAATAGGTGTGGTTTTCACCACATAGCTCACACATAATATTGGCTGCCTGAACCTGCTGAACTTGACTTGAGTTTTGGGCTGTCAAAAACTTCTTCACTAAGCTGGTAAGCTGCCTAATTCAGCTTTCATGGCTTTAACATCACCTAACTCTAGCTTCCCTGTGTAACACCCCAGAAATTCTAAGACAAGATCCAATCTATTTTTCATTTGTTGTTAGACCCGAACTAGATGAAATTTCTATGATTCGAAGTATTAATATCAATTCCTAAGTTTTGAAGTAGTACTAGATGTGAATCGAAGTCATAAAAGACCCATAGCTCAAAGTTAAGTTGAAAGCCTTTCTACCGATTTAGTTTTCATGTAAGTTCTAACTAGGGTCAAATTCAAACAATCATAACTCCTATAATATGAAGAGTTAGGTGGCCTAGTACCAACCAAATTAAATGTATTTCAATCTTCTTTCCAACTCCACTGACCGCTCATTAATCAGAGTCTGAAGTAAAGAGTTATGGACATTTTAGTGAAGTACTGTTAGCTGTCAAAATCTAACGGGCGTGGGAACTCTCCAGTGAGGTTATTATTTGGCCCCCGTGAGGCTGACGGTTGGGTACGATGGCCCATGGGAGCCACAACAGCCCTTGGGAAGCATCATTCGATGATTTTTTACACTTTTTCTATGAGTTTAATTAAGGGTAGTTTGGTCATTTCCTTACGTCAGGATCTTTCCCTCATCTTTTAAACTCCCAAAAGGGGTTATTCCTCATAAGAACATCAATATATCTCTATAGAATTCCGTCAAGAATCTAAGGAAATATACCTAGGGTTTCAAGCAAGCAAGATCATAGAAGCTCCGACAAGAAAGTCTCTCAAGATTTTTTTTTCCAGATTTCTTCTCCAAGTTTCCACCTCCAACCTTGAGGATTCTTCTCCAAGCTTCATACCCAAAGTCTAGCTAGAAGTTCTTCAAGTTCAGGTATATGGGCATTCAATAAGGGATTCCTTTCACCCTTATGCCCAAAATTCTCAAGTTTTACTCTGATTTATGAATTTATGAAATTAGGGTTCTTACCCAAATTGGGAAAAAGTTATGGGTTTTGTTTTAAAGTATCAATTCATGATTTTCCATTGATTACCCATGTTTTAATTGAGATTCCTTAAGTGTTTTCAAAAACCCATGCATAAAGAAGGATTTCTAGTATGATTTCATTGAATTGCATGTTTTCAAGTGAAATTTGGCATGTTTAAATAACATGGCCTCAGTATTATAAAATTGCATGCCCAATTCTTTAAGTTATGAATTTAGAAAGAAAAGTGTCACGCCTCGAGGCTACGCCCTAGACGTAACACAGGACCCGGGACCCCAAGTGTTCCAAGTTAACCCTTGGTCATAGCATACTCAGTCATTCATAAGAAAATATAGTGGAAGCATAGGTAGAAAGTTAGGCAACCCATATGATATACAATAAGTCACAATGAAAATAACTTGGAAGAAGACTCAAATACTATCTATGTCTGAAGAGCCTCTACATATAACATAAGGAGTTGCTAGGACAAGACCCTAGCTAACTCAAAGTATGGACATAAATAACCACAACCTAACTACGATCATAACTATCCCTCGAACTAGGAGGACTCACCAACAACGGACTGGAAATGGCCTGAAATCTCTAGCCACGCGTCTGAGGGAGGAAACCTGAATCTGCATTATTAAGAGGATGCAACGCCAAATATGCATCAGTACTATAGGATGTACTGAATATGTGAGATATGCATGAATATGATGAAAACATACTTAAGACGTAAATTGAAACTTAGTTCGTGCATAAAGGAGTTATCAAAAGTAAATATCATAATTTGAATAGTAAATGTGAGATACAAGCCAAGACTTCAAAATAGGTATCATAAGCTTAAAAAAGTCAAAACATTCATACAAGAGTTTCTTATAACCAACAATAGACCATGCGAGCTACATGGAATCTAACTACATAACCCTAGTTAGCAAAGATGACTTGAACCCTGCCAAGGAACGACTCACCATAACTAAGTATATAACCCTAGTTGGCAAAGCTGTCCTAATGCCTATTAAAGCACAGGACACCATGATCAATATGTGGAACCACTCTTATAAGCCCATAGGGCATTTCATAACCTACGCTGGCAATGTAGTTTTGGACTTGGGTAATCGAACCCTCATCGCTCGGTGCTAAATACTACTCCCAAAACATATATTTAGCTCATAAATCATGGTGGTATAATCTAACGCCAAATCTTGTTGAAGAGCATGAAGACACATCGGGTATCATGAAATTCTCATATCATAAGTTCTTGAAGTTTAGCATAGCCATAATTCCAAATCAGACTTTTTCTTTCTAAATTCATACTTGAAGAATTAGGCATGCAATTTCTTAAATACGTAAAGTCATATTATCTAAACATGTAATTTTTTTCACTTGAAAACATACAATTTAATAGAATCATGCTAGAACCCAACTTTAATAGATGGGCTTTTAAAACCAATTGAGGAATCTTAGTCAAATCATAGATACACAATAAGAAACCATGAACTGATGCATAGAAACTGATTTCATAAGTTTTCCCCAATTTAGATCAAAACCCTAATTTCACAAGCTCATAATTCAAAATAAGAATTGGAGGTTTTGTTTACAAGGGTGAGAGGAACCCATTGTTGAATACCCACATACCTTGGTTGAAGCTAACCCACTTGAAATTGAAAGAAGAGGAGACTTGAACTTGGAGCTTGAGACTTGAAGCTTGAAGAAGTTCTTTCCCTTTTTGGGAGGTGAATGAGGTAATGAGAAGGGACTTAGGCTAATAGGGTTATAAATCATGCTAAGAATGGCCAAAACGACCTCACTTAGGAGTTAAAAGGGTGGGAAATGACTAAAATACCCCTTGGACATAATTAGGAACAAGCTTCTAAAATTGACTTTCAGGAATCATGGATGGATTCCACCACCGTAGACCAAACCATGACTCGTGGTTTCCATTCGTGATTCCTGGCCAAAGGAATAGGCTGCAGAAGCTAAACTAAGGGTCAACAAAATGTATTATGGCTCATAGACCTAAGTCGTGATTCCTGGGGACATAGATGGTCTCTGATCTGGTTCCATGAGTCAACAGGACGGCTAGTAGTTCAAACTACGGTCAGTAGACTTGACTCGTTGTTCGTGAGAATCAGTAAGTCCTCAGGCCTAGTACGACGAGATTCTGAGTTTGGACCCATAAACCCTAAAAAGCTAAAAAATTTCCGAGATTTTGAGTTTTATAGATGAATAAGTTTCCGGGGTGTTACAATATCTCCCTCTTGGGATCATTCATCCTCGAATAAAGACTAAACAAGGTAAAACTAAAGAGGAAACAACCCAACCAATCAACAATACATAAAATCTGAAGAACCAACATGATAACTGAGCTTGTAACTTAAAACATGACTGAATCAAATTCGAAAAACATGCATGCATACTAAGATCATTAGGAAAATTAATGGAATAGAGTGGAATATACATGTTAATGGGGAAACCACTACCTCAAGTGGAAATGGGGTTGGAAGGAAAGAGATGAGGGTACTTGGCTTTTATGGCTGATTTTGCTTCCCAAGTAGCTCCCTCGATGAGCTGATTTCGCCAAAGGACTTTTACTGAAGCTACTTCTTTGTTCCTCAACCTCCAAATGTGATGATCAAGGATATCTATGGGAAACTCCTTATAGGTGAGACTATCCTTCACACCCACATCCTCCAAAGGAACAATCAAGGTCGCATCACCAAGACACTTCTTCAACAAGGAAATATGGAAAATTGGATGAACTGCTTCTAATTCTGTTGGCAAATCCAACTCATACGCAATTCTACCAACTCTACTCAGAATCTAATAAGGACCTACAAAATGGGGTCTAACCTTCCCTTTCTTTCCAAATCTAATTACACCCATCATGGGCGACACCTTCAGAAAAACCCAATAATCAACCTTAAATTCCAATTCTCTTCTCCTCACATCTGCATATGATTTCTGTTGACTCTGAGCGGTCTTCAAACTCTCCCTAATAAGATGAACCTTCTCCATAGTCTCATGTTATGAATCTGTACCAATCAAAGCTGCCTCACCTACCTCAAACCAACCAATAAGAGACCTACACCTCCGACCATAAAGTGCCTCATAAGGAGCCATCTGGATACTAGAATGAAAGCTGTTGTTGTAGGCAAACTCGAAAAGAGGTAAGTGATCATCCCAATTACCTTTGAAGTCAAGCACACAAGCTCTCAATATATCCTCTAAAGTCTTATAGTATGCTCTGCCTGGCCATTCGTCTGTGGGTGAAAGGTTGTGCTAAGCTTCACCTGAGTACCAAGACCTCTCTGAAATGATCTCCAAAACTGGGAGGTTAACTGAGTACCTCTATCTGAAATGATGGACAATGGGACACCATGCAATCAGACTATCTCCCAGATGTAGAGTCTGACATAATCATGCGCTGAACTAGTAGTCTTAATGTCCAAGAAGTGGGTTGATTTGGTCATCCTGTCGACAATCCCCCAAATGGAATCATGTTGCCTTTAAGTACTAGCCAAACCTGTAATGAAGTCCATATTGATCGTTTACCACTTCCAAGTAGGAAGGTCAATAGCTTAAGTCATGCCACCCGGTCGCTGATGCTCTACCTTCACTTGGTGACAGTTGGGAAACTTAGCCACAAAAGTGGCTATGTCCCTTTTCATACCATTCCACCAATAGACCTCCCGTAGATCATGGTACATCTTAGTGGCACCAGCGTGAATAGAATATCTAGAACTGTGAGCCTCAATCAAAATCTACTGTCTCAACCCATCTACATCTGGCACACACAATCGACCCTGATAATGAAGCACACCATCTCCCCTTTGTGAGAAAATCTCAACCCTTTTCTGGTGGACTGCACCCTTTAGCTGAAGCAAAATAGGATCACTGTCTTGTTTTGCCTTGACTTCAGCTACCAAAGATGATTTTGAACCATTCTGCACAATAACACAACCTTTTTGTTAAATCCATAAGGCAAACTCCCAACCAAGAAAGCCTAAACCAATTCCTTCTTCCCGTATTCAAATGAAGACACACTTCCCATGGACAATCTACTAAGTGCATCCGCCATAACATTGGCCTTACCCGGATGGTAAAGCACACTCATGTCATAATCCTTAAGAAGCTCAAGCCAGCTCCTTTGAAGAGGATTTCATTCTTTTTGAGAGAACAAATACTGAAGACTCTTATGATTGGTGAATACATACACGTGAAATCCATACAAGTAGTGTCTCCAAATCTTCAAGGCAAATACCACAGCTGCTAACTCAAGATCATGAGTAGGGTAGTTTTTTTCTTAGTCTTAAGCTGTCTCAAAGCATAAGCAATTACTTTACCATGCTGCATCAACACATAACCCAAACCAATCCTAGAAGCATCACAATATATGACAAAATCATCTAGGCCCTCGGGTAGAGCCAACACTAGAGCTGTGGTCAATCTAGTCTTCAATTTCTGAAAGTTCTTCTCACACAAATTAGACGACTGAAATTTAACCTTCTTCTGAGTCAGTCGAGTCAAATAGGAAGCAATGGAAGAAAGCCTTTCCATAAACCTCCTGTAGTAACCATCCAAACCCAAGAAGCTCCTAATATTAGATGGAGAAGAGGGTTTAGGCCAGTTCTTTACTGCCTCAATCTTTTGAGAATCAACTAGAATACCATTTCTAGTCATAATATGACCCAGAAAAGCAACGGATTGCATCCAAAACTCAAACTTTCTAAACTTAGCAAACAATTGCCGATCCTTGAGAGTTTGCTACATAACTCTCAAATAGTCTGCATGCTCCTCCTAACTTCGAGAGTAGATAAGGATATCATCAATGAAAACAACCACAAACATATTCAAATACTGTTTGAACACACAATTCATCAAATCCATAAAGGCTGCAGGAGCATTCTTTAGACCAAAAGACATATCCACAAATTCATAATGACCATACCGAGTCTTGAAGGCTGTCTTTGGAATATCACACTCTCTAACATGAAGCTTATGATAACTGAATCTAAGGTCAATCTTGGAGAAGAAACTAGCACCCTGAAGCTGATCGAACAAGTCATCAATCCTAGGAATGGGATACTTATTCTTGATTGTGACCTTGTTCAATTGACGGTAGTCAATACACATTCTGAGGGAACCATTTTTTTCACACGAATAAGACTGGAGCACCTCATGGAGAAATGATAGGCCTGATGAAACCCTTATCAAGAAGATCCTTCAATTCCTTAAGCTCTGCGGGAGCCATTCTATAGGGAAGAATAAAGATAGGATTCATATCTAGAAGAAGATCTATGCCAAAGTCGATTTTCCACTCGGGAGGGACTCGAGGTAAATTTTCAGGAAACACTTATGGGAACTCATTCACAATAGGTACTGACTGAAGGGATGGGGTTTTGGACTCTGTGTTCATAACTCGAACTATGTGATAAACATAACCCTTAGAAATCATTTTCCTAGCCTTAAGATAGGATATGAAATGACTCTTCGAAGCTGGAGGACTACCCTTCCACTCTAAGACTGGCTTGCTTAGAAACATAAAACTGAAAACTCGAGTACGATAATCAACCAAAGCATAACAAGCATAAAACCAATCCATAACAAGAATAACATCAAAATCAGTCATCTTCAACTCCACTAGATCCACTGAAGTGACTCTATGAAGGATTAAGATTGGGCAATTTTGGTAGTTTTTTTTGTCTAGGACTGACTCACCAAGAGCAGTAGAAACACAAAAGGGTTCTAAAAGCAATTCAGGACAAATTTTGAATTTGCATGATACATAAGGGGTCACAAAATATAAGGAGGCACTGGGGTCCAAAAAACATACACATCAAAAGAGAAGACTTTCAACATACCAGTAACAACGTCTGGTGAATTCTCCTGGTCCTGACAAGAGGACATAGCATAAAGGCGGTTATGGAGTTGACCACCTGAACTAAAAACTACACCCTGCTGGGTTGGTCGACCTCCTGGAGCTGCTGGGGCAGACTGAGTCCTACTACCTCCATGTTCCTTCTTAGATGAAGGGCGATCTCTAATCCAATGTACAACCTGACAAAACCCAAATCAACTACCTGAACCGACTAGACACTCACCAGGATGACTCTTTCCACACTTGGTGCAAATGGGATATAAAGGCCCCTGTGCACCACTCCCCTAAGAATAAAAGCCTGCACCCCTACCAAACTGATCATGACAAGGCTTGGAGGCCTGAGAAGGAACACTAGCGGTGGAATGCACTGGTCCTGATGACCTGTTCTGAAAGGAAGATCGATGTAACCCTCCAGACTTCTGATGGCTTAATCCTGAACTCTCGAATCTGACTCTTTTATTCTCTCTAGATATGTCTCTAAGCTTGTCTCCCTCGATCTATTAGGCATGGGTCATAAGTCTGTAAATATTCATATCACTCAACAGCATAGCAGACCTATACATCTTCTTACCATATCTGAAACCCCATAGATATACTTTCTCATCTAATCTTGTGGGTCAGCCACCATAGCTAGAGCCTATCTGGAAAGTTGGGTGAACCTAAACTCATACTCCTGAACAGTCATGGATCCCTGTCTCAAGTTCACAAACTCCTCGGCCTTCTCTTGCCTCAACTCCCTTGGGAAGAACCTATCGAGTAAAGCCCTCTTGAAACACTCCCAAGTCATAGGGACCACGTCCCTAGCACTAGCTTCCTTCCAATGTGTGAACCAGATATGAGCTACATCCTTGAGCTGATAGGATGCCAACTCGACACTATCAACACCATCCACTTGCATCATATCAAAGACTTTCTTCACTTCATCAATAAAGTTTAGTGGATCCTCATTCACTTTCAAACCCCAGAACTCTGGTGGGTTCATACGGTTAAAATCACAAACTCGGGCTACTACCCCACCTTGAGGGTGGATCAGGATAGGAGCTTCCTGATTGGCCTGGGCAGCCAAGGTATGGGATAGCATATGGATGGTATTCCTAAACTCCTCATTCGTGACCTCGGGGGATGGGGCTGGAGGAGCAGCATTCCGAGCGGCTCAGTGAGGCATAACACTTCGAGGCACAATCTAAAATGTACAAGGAAAGGATTAGAAGGGTTATTAGAGTTAAACTCTATCGCATGATATGATCACAAAAGAAGTGAAGTTTTGCTAAGACATCTCACAACTTCCCTCTCATAAGTGTGGCATTCTTCACACCCATGAAAAAGACTCTACTCAATGCAGCTTTCAGACGTCCTAGGACTCTTAAATCTGATACTCTGATACCAATTTTGTCACACCTCGAGGATACCCCCTAGACGTAACACAGGACCCGGGACCACAATTATTCCAAGTTAACTATTGGTCATAGCATACTCAGTCAGTCATAAGAAAACATAGCGTAAGCATAGGTAGAAAGTTAGGCAACCCATATCATATACAGTAAGTCAAAATGAAACATAACTTGGAAGAACACTAGAATACTATCTATGTCTGAAGATCCTCTACATATAACATAAGAAGTTTCTAGGACAAGATCCTAGCTAACTCAAAGTACGGACGTAAATAACCACAACCTAACTACGATCATAACTAGCCCTCAAACTAGAAGGACTCACCAATAGCGGACTGGAAATGGCCTGAAATCTCTAGCCACGTGTCTGAGGGAGGAAACCTGAATCTGCATCATCAAGAGGATTTACCACAAAATATGCGTCAGTACTATAGGATGTACTGAATATGTGAGACATGCATGAATATGATGAAAACATACTTAAGATATAAATAGAAACTTAGTTCATGCATAAAGGAGTTATCAAAAATAAATATCATAATTTGAATAACAAACATGAGATAAAAGTCAAGACTTCAAAATTGGTGTCATAAGCTTAAACAAGTCAAAACATTCATACAGGAGTTTCTTATAACCGATAATAGACCATGCGAGCTACATGAAATCTAACTATATAACCCTAGTTAGCAAAGCTAACTTGAACCCTGTCAAGGAATGAGTGACCATACCCAACTATATAACCTTAGTTGGCAAATCTATCCTAATGCCCGTTAAAGCACAGGACACCATTATCAAGATGTGGTACCACTCTCATAAGCCCATAGGGCAATTCATAACCTACACTGGCAATGTAGTTTTGGACTTGGATAATCGAACCCTCATCTCTAGGTGTTAAATACTACTCCCAAAATATACATTTAGCTCATAAATCATGGTGGCATAATCTAACGCCAAATCTTATTGAAAATCATGAAGACACATCGAGTATCATGTAATTCTCATGTCATAAGTTCTTGAAGTTTAGCATAGCCATAAGTCCAAATCTTACTTTTTCTTTCTAAATTCATACTCGAAGAATTAGGCATGCAGTTTCTTAAATACGTAAAGTCATATTATCTAAACATGTAAATTTTTTACTTGAAAACATGCAATTCAATGGAATCATGCTAGAACCCAACTTTAACGCATGGGCTTTTAATACCAATTAAGGAATCTTAGTCAAATCATAGATACACAATAAACCATGAACTGATGCATAGAAACTAATTTCATAAGTTTTCCCCAATTTAGATTAAAACCCTAATTTGACAAGCTCATAATTCAAAATAAGAATTGGAGGTTTTGGGCACAAGGGTTAGAGGAACCCATTGTTGAATACCCATATACCTTGGTTGAAGCTAACCCACTTGGAATTGAAAAGAAGAAGAGACTTGAACTTGGAGCTTGAGACTTGAAGCTTGAAGAAGTTCTTTCCCTTTTTCGGAGGTGAATGAGGTAATGAGAAGGGACTTAGGCTAATAGGGTTAGAATTCATACTAAGAATGGCCAAAATGACCTCACTTAGGAGGTAAAAGGTTGGGAAATAACTAAAATACCCCGAGGACATAATTAGGAACAAGCTGCTAAAAATTAACTTTCAGGAACCACAGATGGATTCCACGGACCGTAGACCAAACCATGGCTCATGGTTTTCATTCGTGATTTCTTGGCCAATGGAATAGGCTGCAGAAGCCAAACTACCGGTCAATAGGATGGACCCGTAGAATGGATTATGGCTCATAGAACTAAGTTGTGATTACTTGGGAAATAGATGGCCTCTTATCAGGTTCCACAAGTCAACAACACAACCCGTAGTTCAAACTGCGGTCTATAAACTTAACTCATGGTTCCTAAGAATCAGTCAGTCCTCAGGTATGGTACCACGAGTTGATAGGATAGGCCGTAAACTGAACTATGGTCCGCAGAACCAACTCATAGTTTTCAAATCAAAGTCTGAACCTGGCAGACTTAAACTACGACTCCATTCCATGACCCGTGATTCAGACCATGGTCCGTGGTTTGGACCCTAAACCCTGAAAAGTTGAAATTTTTCTGAGATTCTGAGTTTAATAGATGAATAAGTTTCTAGGGTGTTACAAAAAGTATGTTTTGAATTATGACTATTATAAGTTTTTTAAGGATTTTGAAGTATGCATTATATGACATTAGATATGTCTCTATATTTATGAGAGGTTTGACATCTAGATATGTCTACCTAAGTTATGCCAATTGCATGGTATCAATTATACCCTTGTGCTTTTCAAATAGATTTGGCATCAGATATGTCACAAGTATAAGTTGAGCTATAAGTATGTTTGGGAATAGTATTGAGCACCGAGTTGGATTGGGTGAGCGTACCCCTTGTATATCCCAGAACTATGTGCCACAGTATGTTCTTTAAGTCCCTTTTGTGGGAATAAAATAATATGATCACACTAGTTAATTGCCTTGATACCCCGACAAAGTATATTAGTCTTTTCGATAGGGCGGATACATCAGATTACATGTAGGTCACATGGTCTATATCGGTTAGAGAACCTCCCACAGAAACAGTTTCAAGTTTTTAAGTGCATTGACTCTTTGCTTTCAAATTTCAGACATTCTACTATTATTATGATTCTAAAGGTGTTTTCAGCTTATGATATTGCATTACATATTTTACTATCATTATACGACTTCAGATTTAGTTATGCTTTAAACATGTTTTACCATGACATATATATGATATCAATTTTAAGCATGCTTTCAAATATACTTTATCATGTCATATGCATATCTCACATACTCAGTACATTCCATAGTACTGACCGCATACCTCTTTATGCTGCATCCTATTATGATGTAGATCATGTAGCCCGATCCCAGATCTGTGGCTAGTAGATCAATAGCACATCCAGCCAGCTTGGTGAGTCATCATCATTCGAGGGCGTGGAGTTTAGCTTCATTATAAACTACTAGTTATTTCATTTAGTTTTCAGTATTTAGAGTAAGGTGATGACTTATCCCAGCAACTCGTCAGCAGTAGGGGCTTCAAGACATAGAGTTAGATATTCAGCTTAATTTAGATTGTCATTTTAGACTTATATTTTCATAACAGATTTCGTTGCTCATTATTTCCGTTAAGCTTCCGTTCTTATGTTTGTTTTATTTTTTAAGTCATGCTAATGCCAGAGGGTTATCTTGAGATCACTTGTGATCTTGCATCCCGTGTTAAGTCCAGGGGGTTGTCTCGGGGCATGACAAACTTGGTATCAGAGCATCAAGTTCGAGAGTCCTAGGGTGTCTGAAATTCGCATCAAGTAGAATCTTTTTCATGGGTGTGAAGTGCACCATACTTAAAACTTCACTTCTTTCATGTTTACTATCATACGATAGATTTTAACTATATTTACCCTTCTAATCCATTCCTTACGCATTTCAGATAATGCCTCCGTAAAGAAACCCCAAGAGAAATATTAATCCTCCTATTCTAGACCATGAGGTTACAAATGCAGAGTTTCGTGAAGCCATATGTATGTTGGCTTAATCCATGACAGCTCAGTTGAATGAGAAAGAGAAACTTAAGAGGAGAAAGAGGAAGAACAAGAAAACAAGAACATGGAACCACGACTCTAGTCAACAGAAAAACTGGTAGTAGGAACCGTTCATCTTTGCAGCAGAAGTCATCCAGACCAACCCCATCCCTAGTTAGCACACCTGCACTCGATTCTCAGTCTTGTCTTGATAAGGCTCTGAAGACCTTGAGGTACCCTCGTTGTAGTAGTTATGGTAAGTTTTATCTAGGTGGGTGCCTTGCTGGCAAAGATCATTGTTTTAGGTGTGGTCAGTTAGGCCATAGGATCAAGGATTTCCCCTCAGCTAAGCGGAGCAACTCTGGTGTTCATCTCCAAAACCAATTCCTTTCATTGCCTAGCCAGCCAGGTCGGAGTATTCCTCCAGAATCTGAATCAGGTATGTCACTAGATTTCTTCCTTTATGCATCCATAGTCCCCAGGCCCCTATTATTGTATGGTTGTGAGTTGTCTTAGCATAGAAAAAGCAGTGATAGATAAATATAGCATCGCGATGGGTAGTAGAAAGAGAGAGTTATGGGTTGTTAGAACCATGTAAGCTTGAAAGGTATAGGTTGTAAGTTAATGAATGTGGTATGCACAACTCCTATTTGAAGTAGAAAGATTGAGGCTTAGGCTTTTAGATGAGGGAAAATCTTATGCTATAGAAGGAAGTGGATATTCATACTAGATTCTAGATTAGTGTTTATTCTGCTACGGTAAAATGATTGTAGTTCAGTTTAGGAGTTAGTGAGAGGTCCACAGACTTAGAAAGGTAGCACGTTCCCAAGGGGGAGATATTGTAACACATTGGTATCCGGACCAACTATCCAACTTAGAATCTTTGAGAAATTTCTGCAACTGTTGATCCCCATAGGAAATAACTATGGGCATCATAGTTCTGACGGGGTGTGGGGCTCGTTGTGGGAATTTTCTAGTAGCCCTAAGCCATAGTATTCAAACTCAATGGCCTAGGGTGACGGACATGGCAGTTGCCATGGGATGTCAGCCCTGCTGTGGAAATTTCCCAATGGCCCATTCCTAACCCTTCCAATGTTTCGATGACCATGGGCATCGCGGTTGCGACGGGCCATGGGAACCCACCGTAGAAATCATCCAGCAACCTCAAACCCTTAGCCAAACTTTTCGATGACCTAGTCTAATGGGCCTTCATGGTTCTGGCGCTCGTCGGGTAGCCCATCCAGTAGTAAATTTCCTGCAATCTTTCCCTTAAGTCAGTGGTGTTGCGGTCTTTTCACCTATTCTCTTAACTCCTAAGTGAGGTCGTTTTGAAACTTGTAGTAGGGATTTATCCCCTATTAGCCTAAACCTTTACCATTTTCCTCAATCTAAATTCCAAAAGGGAAAGAACTCCACTCCTCCAAGCTTCAAGCTTCAAGCTTCAAGATAAGGATCTCCATCTTCAAGTCTCCACCCCTCAAGGTTCTAAGCTTAGAAGTATTCAATTCTGGTATGTCTTGTTGTGGATGTTCTTAAAGTTGCAGCTCCTAGATATGATACAAAAGAGAGAAGAAGTCTTGGATATTGTAAGATACAAGAAACCATAAGGTAACCATAGTTATAAGCTTAGATATTGTGACAAATACATATGGGCTTTTGTTGTACGCAAATAGTGATCCCATTAGTTATGAGCTCAAGGTTAGCTGGTTTTCATGATAAAAAAATGTTATTCTTAGGGGGTAACTCTATATGTGTGAGATTTAGTTGATATAGGCTTGAACATGGTTGAAGAAGGTAGTCAGACTCATACATTAGTATCTACAAGTGCGCTAGTGAAAATTTTAGTTGCAAATGGTAAGTATGTTGTTCAGAGAAGTTAGTGTAGTTAAAAAGGTGTTCTTAATCTTAAAAGTTATAAGTTGTGTTGTTTAGGCAGGAATAGTCGTGTTCTTACTCCCTGCCCAGGGTAATCATATCATATCAGTTCAAAACTATCGAAAATAATTCCTAAGGCCAGAAGACCCTATGTTCAGCTAAGTCCATGGTAGTAAGTTTAGTTTAGAAAATAATAGTTTTCTCGTATAGCTACTCCTCTCAGTTTGATGTTTCATTTAGTTAACTATGATCCCTAAGAATATGTTCGATCACTACAAAATTCAGTCGAGTCCTTACTCTTAATCCAGACCAGTTATCAGGTTAAATATTCAGTTTCATGCCCCATCAGTTATACTTATGCTCTCAGAATGCATGCATGTTCCTATAATCGATCTCAGTTATATTTCACTCAAAAATTTGTTACCATGAAATACTTCAGCTATTAGAACTCCATTGATAGGATTGCAGTCCTTTCCCCCTACAATCTCAACTTATTTGTCTTCGTTCGAGGATGAATGATCCCAAGGGGGAGATATTGTAACACCCTAGAAATTCTAATTCAAATAGATTTGGCATCAGATATGTCACAAGTATAAGTTGAGGTATAAGTATGTTTGGGAGTAGTATTGAGCACTGAGTTGGATTGGGTGAGCGTACCCCTTGTATATCCCAGAACTACATGCCATCATAGGTTCTTTAAGTCCCCTTTGTAGGCATCAGACATCGTGATCACACTAGTTATGTCTTTATACCCTGGCAAGGTATATTGGGTCCTTTCGATAGGGCAGATACATCGGATTCCATGTAGCTCACATTGTCTATGTTAGTTAGAGAACCTCCCACATAAACAATTTCATATTTTAAGTGCATTGACTCTTTGCTTTAAGATTTCAGACTTTCTTCAATTATTATGATTCAACAGCTTATGAAATTGCATTGAGTCATTTCATTACAGATTTTACTATCATTGTAAGACTTCAGTTTTAGTTATACCTTAAACATGTTTTACCATGATATATGTGATATCAGTTTTAAGCGTGCTTTCAAATATACTTTATCATGTCATATGCATATCTCACATACTCAGTACATTCCATAGTACTGACCGCATAATTGTTTGTGCTGCATCCTATTATGATGTAGATCCTATAGGCCACTCCTAGATCCGTGGCTAGTATATTAGCAGCACATCCAGCCAACTTTATAAGTCCTCCTCATTTCAGGGCGTGGAGTTTAGCTTCATTCTAAACTACTAGTTCTTTCATTCAGTTTTTACTATTTAGAGTTAGCTGGGAGCTTATCCCAATAAATCGTCAGTAGTAGGGGCTTTCAGACATAGATTCAGATATTCAGGGTAATTCAGATTGTTATTTTAGACTTATATTTTCATAACAAATTTAGTTGCTCGTTACTTCAGTTAAGCTTCCATTCTTATGTTTATTTCATTTTTTAAGTTATACTAATGCGAGAGGGTTATCTTGAGATCACTTGTTATGTTGGGTCCCATGTTATGTCATGCTTGTAAATCACTAGGTAGCCTAGCTCGACCCAAGCAATGCCCAAAAGTCCCATTCCTTTCTTGGTCGGACCAACCCAACCGGCGATTTCCGACAAGTCTTTCTGAATTGGAAGAGCAAGAAGCGGAACAAGAAGAAATATTTCTTTCTCTTTATGGATTAATAGTTCATTTTCAAATATAGTTGGGAGACTTTACCCAAGAAATGGGTCAAAAAAATTGAAAGATCGGAACATGGGAATAGATCTGATACCAATACGTACTACCTATTTCAATTGTTGTGCTTTTTGAAATTGCATACCTATACAAGGGTTCAAGTTTTGATCGATATTTTCGAAGTTGATTATCCCTCTCCAAAACAAAGATTTAAAGTGCTCTATAATTTACTGAATATTCGTTATAACTCACGCATTCGTGTACAAACCAGTGCAGACGAAGTAACACGAATATCTCCGGTAGTCAGTGTATTTCTATCAGCCGGCCGGTGAGAGCGAGAAGTTTGGGATATGTTAGGTATTTCTTCCATCAATCATCTGGATCTACACCGTATATCAGTAGATTATGGTTTCAAGGGTCATCCATTACGAAAACACCTTCCTCTGAGTGGATATGTAGAAGAACGCTATGATGATCCAGGGAAACGTGTGGTTTATGAACCCATTGAGATGACCCAAGAATTTCGCTATTTTGATTTTTCTAGTCCTTAGGAATAGCATAGCGAAGGAAAATTCAGAATCATAATAGGTATAGTCCAGGGGACAAATCAATAGGAAATGTTATTTGCTTCGTAAGAATAAGAATGAACTTCTTTGAAATGAAAGAGTTTCACGGGAATTGTCTTGATCATCGAATATCATTGAGAAAGATAGGAAGAAGTGTTATCGAACGATTTCCTGCAATTGTTCCCAGTATGGAATGAGTAAAGAATCAAGCATGAGACTGAAACACGAGACTAAAAGGTAAACTGCTACAATGACCAAGTATTAAACATACAATTGTATAATGCTGAACTAAACTGAATAATTGAATAACTTAACCCATGGTCAATACAATACTGAATCTGAACTGTAGGAGCTACTGTTAACTGACATACATCCAGCTGAGCTAACTATGGGGACAACCTGTATCCCTGGCTGGGAGGGTGTTCACACCTTTCCAAGGGTACAAACATAAACTAGCATGGATCTACTAATCTGATGTCCAACAAGAGACAGGGTGAAAATACTGAACTGACGGGTGACCCCTATAGAACCTATGTTGGCACCATAGTTTTGGGACTTATGAAATTCTACTAAAGGTCTTAGCCTAAACTGACAGGTGAGCCTTCATCCCTTCACCCGCTCGGTGCTATGTCTACTCCCAACTCAATAAGTAAATGAACAAATAAAATAACATATTGGATAGCTCAAATACTGATTATTTTGAGAATGCAAAATAGTACTAAAACAGAGAGCATTCAAATTATGAAGTTTTGACTGACTGAATATCTGACTAAAAATGCATGAACCTAAAACTGATCGGGTGTTCATAACCCACCATCCTAGTAAATTCAACTAACATTAACAATGCTACAATCTGACTGCAATATGGTAGATCATATATATAATTCAAAATTCAAGGATGATACCATATAGGGATGTTTTAGGGTTTTTTAGAATATAATAATGCTAGGCTTCACGAAAAATGCAAATAAAGATTCATAATTCATAGAGAAACTGAAATATAAGGGGATTAATCAAAATCATAGCAACCCTAGGTTCTGAAAGTTGAACTAAAATAGAAGAACTTGACTGAATATAGGGACTCAATGGGTGAAAGGAACCCTTTGATGAAATTCCACATAATTCAAGTAGAATCTATGGATGAATTCTTGGGTTGGAGCCGAACTTAAAGAAACCTCTGCTTGTTCTTGAGAGGCGATGAGCGTTTCTTTTCACTGTTAATTTCTAAGAGTCGATTGGTTTTGGGAGAATGGGGAAATTAAGACTAAATCTTATAAAAACCCATTATATTACACCCACAATGATTAAGTGTGTGAGTTAAAAGGTTAGGGAAAAGACCAAAATGCCCCTGGAATTAAATTAGAAAATTGCTAAAAAAAATTGCGACCTGAGTTCCACGGGTGGGAACCATGGTCTGTGGATGCTTCCACAGCTCATAGAACCCTGTCGTGGTTCCTCGGTCTTTTCATTAGGCTGCGGGTCTGATTTACATGACCCCAATCTATGACCCGTAGATCATTCCACGATCCGTGGAGTTTGGTCATAGTTCTTAGAGAAACCGTTGACCCTCATGCTTGTTTCCGCGGATAGAAACCACGGACCATGGTTCTATCCACGATTCATGGATCCCTCTCGTGGATTAAGACCTGAGAGTCTATCTACAGGACTGTTTCCATGTGACCATTCCATGGCTCGTGGTTCAGTCATGACTCGTGGTCTTAGTCCCTAGTTTCAGTTTTGAGTTCTGACAGCTGAACACTTAGGGTTTTGGGCTGGTTTTGGGCTTAGGATTTTCTAGGGTGTTACAATATCTCTCCCTTAGGATCATTCATCCTTGAATGAGGGTCAAACAAACTATGTTTGGAAAGAAAGAGCTGCAATTCCTACCAACTGAGTTCTAAAAGATGATTTCTAACTGAATGAAGTTCTAAGTACATGAAAGCATGCTGAAAATGCAGGAATAGCTAAGGGAACATAAAACTGAAGGGAAACACATGAATAAACTGAGAAAGTGGAGAGGAAACATTACGTCAAGCTGAAACTGTATTGGAAGGAAAGAGGTGAGGGTACTTGGCCATCATAGCTGCTTCCATTTCCCAAATAGCTCCCTCGACTGACTGATTTCTCCAAAGAATATTTATCGAAGCGACATCCTTATTTATCAACCTACAAACCTGACGGTCAAGAATCTTAACTGGAACCTCTTCATAGGTGAGGCTACCCTTCACACCCACATTCTCTAATGGCACATTCTATTTAACCAACACACTTCTTCAACAGTGAAACATGGAAGACTGGATGAACCACTGCTAATTCGGCTATCAACTCTAACTCATATTACTAACCCTTTTTAGGATTCTATACAAACCAACATATCAGGGACTAAGCTTCCCTTTCTTTCCAAATCTCATCTCACCCTTCATGGTTGATATTTTCAGGAAAACCCAATCATCAATATCAAACTCCAAGTTTCTTCTCCTCACATCTGCGTAAGACTTCTGACGACTCTGAGCTATCTTCAACCTTTCCCTAATAAGATGAACTTTCTCCATAGCTTCATTAATCGAATCTGGACCAATCAATGCTACTTCTCCTACCTCAAACCAGCTAACAAGTGATCTATATCTCCGCCCATAAAGTACCTCATACGGGGACATCTGGATACTAGAATGGAAGCTATTATTATAGGTGAACTCAATAAAAGGCAAGTTCTCATCTAAATTACCTTTGAAGTCAATCAAACAAGTCTCCAACATATCCTCTAATGTCAGGATGGTACACGCAGCCTGACCATTCGTCTGCGGATGAAATATTGTGCTGAGATTTACCTAAGTATTAAGACCTTTATGAAATAATCTCTAGAACTGAGATGTAAACTGGGTACCCTTATCTGAGATGATAGATAAGGGAACCCCATGCAACCTAACTATCTCGCTAATGTAGAGTCTGGCATAATCCTCTGCTGAATTTGTAGTCTTGAAAGCCAAAAAGTGAGCTGACTTAGTCACCTTGTCTACTATCACCCAAATAGAGTCATGTTGTCGACGAGTATTAGGTAAACCTGCAATAAAATCCATGTTAATCACTTCCCACTTCAAAGTAGAAATATTAATATCCTGAGTCACACCTCCCAGACTCCGATGTTCTACCATCACTTGCTGACAACTAGGACACTTAGCCATAAAATATGTGATGTCCCTCTTCATTCCATTCAACCAATAGACTTCTCATAGATCACAGTACATCTTGGTGGTACCAGGATGAATGGAATATCTGGAACTATGAGTCTGTATCAGGATTTGTTGCCTCAACTCATCCACATTAGGAACATATAAAGAACCCTGGTAGTGAAGCACACCATCTTCCCCCTTGGGAGAAAATCTCTACTCTTTGTTGATGGCTTGCACCCTTTAATTGAAGTACGATGGGAACACTATCTTTCTTATCCTTTACCTCAACCACTAAGGAAGATTCTGAAATATTCTGAACTATCACACCACCATTTGCTATGTCCGTAAGGCAAAATCCTAGCTAGCAAGCCTATGAACATCCTTAGCTAATTCCTTCTTCTCTTTCTCTACATATGAGACACTATCCATGGATAGTCTGCTAAGTGCATCAGCCACTACATTGGACTTAGCCAGATGGTAGAGAACATTCATATCATAATCTTTGAGGAACTCCAACTGTCACGCCCCGAGGTTACCCCCTAGACGTAACACGGGACCACAAGGATCCCAAGATAACCCTTGGTCATAGCATTCTCAAGCAACATAAGGGAAATCATAGCGGAAGCATTATAAGGAAATCCAAACAGGAAGTATAATCATAGATAGAGTACTAAATAAGGAATACAACCCAAAGATCATCCGATAACACCTATGTCTGAAAAGCCTCTAAAACTAGCATAATAAGTAGATGGGACAATACCCCCAACTAACTCGACAATTTGAAAAGAAAAGGAAAAATAAGAGCTAGATTAAAGTCTAGTCCTCGAACCATGAGGACTCCCCAAAGCTGACTGAGAGTGACCAAGAATCCTAGCCACATATCTGTGAAGGGACACCTGAATTTTTATCATCAAAGGATGCAGCGCAATATGCGTTAGTACTATGGAATGTACTAAGTACGCGAGCAATGCATGAACATGAAGAAGACATGCTAAGTATACTTTAACAACTGAAAAAATGCTTTAAAACATACTAGGACATAATCCATACATAATAGGTTATCATGAGAAAATGTCATAATGAAAAGCTAAATCATAAGGCAAGAGCCAATTTCAAAATAGGAGCGCATAAGAGAGTTCATGAAGCTTGGAAAACTTGTAAAACATACATAAGGGAGTTTATCATAGCCGACATGAGACCATGTGAGCTACATGGAATCTAACTATATAACCCTAGTTAGCAAAGCTGACTTTGAACTTTAACAAGGAACAAGTCACCATACCCAACTATATAACCCTAGTTGGCAAAGCTGTCCTATGCCCGCTAAGGCAATTACACCATACATAAAGATGTGGATCCACTCTAATAAGCCTTGAAGGCATATATCATATCATATCATAACCTACGCTGACAACGTAGTTTCTGGTACTAAGGGTACTCTCACCCCATCCAACTCGGTGCTAAATACTACTCCCAAAACATGCACATATAGCTCATAATTTTGTACGAGCATACTCTCATGCCAAATCTCGTTCATAAAGCATGAAAACACATCGGGTATCATGCAACTTTCATATCATAGTTCATAAAGATTAGCATAGCCATAAATCAAAACATGCTTTTCTTTCTAAATTCATACTTGAAGAATTAGGCATGCAATTTCATAAATACATAAAGGCCATAGTATCTAATCATGCCAACTTTTTCTTGAAAACATGCCAATTCTTGGATTCATACTAGAAATCAACTTTCATTCTTGGGCTTTTAAAACCAATAAGAGAATCATAATCAAATCATGAATAATCAATAGGAAACCATGAATTTAAACGTAGAAACTGATTTCATAAACTTTCCCTAACTTTAGATCAAAACCCTATTTTCATAAGTTCATACTGGGGATTTTGGGCACAAGGGTGAGAGGAATCCATTGTTGAAGACCCACATACCTTAGAAGAAGATAACCCACTTCAATGGAAAAGACTTAGGAGGCTTGACTTGGATCTTGGAGACTTGAAGCTTGAGAGGAACCTTTCCCTTTTGGGTGAAGAATAAGGAACTTAAGAGAGACTTAGGATAATATGGGTGAAAATTCTACTAGAAATAGTCAAAACAACTTCACTTAGTAATTAAAAAGGGTGGGAAATGACCAACATACTCCTGGGACTTAAATAAGAAAAAACTGGTAAATGATCGGTCTCAGAGACCACGGGTTAGTCGACGGTCCATCGTCCAAGAGTACTGACCGTCAAAGGAATCCGTAGTTTTACTGGAGGAGTCTAAAATCTTCTGGATCTTAGGTACTACGGGTGAAACGACTACTCGTCATCCAGAAGGACGGGCCGTCCTATAACCCGTTATTTTTGGGACCTGAAAGGGAGGTTTCTGAACTCTGAACGACGAGTCTCAGTCTAGGGTGGGATGACGGGCCATCGTTCAGAAGGAAGGACCTTGCTTCGACTCGTCTTGTCTAGGACTCTTTTCTGGGGTTTCTGAAACTGAGACGACGAGGGTACAGGATGAACCGTGGTTCCAAACAAAGAACCGTCAACTGACTCATCATCTCTGGGAACTTAAAATTTTTCTGCAATTTTAACTTAGACAACTGAATAGGTTTTTGAGGTGTTACAATATCTCCCCCTTGGAATCATTCTTCCTTGAATGAAGACTAAAAAATGAAAACTGAGGAGAAAATAGCCCAACCAAACATCAAAACTTGGAAATCAAGGAAACATCATGAAAACTGAACTTCTCAACTTGAAAACATCGTAAAATAACTTCGTAAAACATAGATGCATGCTAGAATCATAAGAGTAATTGATGGAATAGAATCGGAGGGACATACGTAGGAGGAAAAGTACCCCAAGCTGGAACTGAATTGGAAGGGAAAAGATGAGGATATTCAGCCTTCATGGCCTCTTCCGCTTCCCAAGTAGCACCCTCAACACGTTGATTCCTCCAATGGATTTTCACTGAAGCGACTTCTTTGTTTCTCAACCTACGAACCTGGCGATCAAGGATCTCCACAAGAACCTCCTCATAAGTGAGACTATCCTTCACACCCACATCTTCCAAAGGAACAATCAAGGTCGGATCACCAACACACTTCTTCAACAAGGAAACATGGAAAACTGGATGAACTTCTTCCAACTCCGATGGCAAATCCAACTCATAAGCAACCTTACCAACCTTCCTTCAAATTCAATAAGGACCTACAAAATAGGGACTAAGCTTTCCTTTCCTGCCAAACCTGATCACACCCTTCATGGGTGACACCTTAAGGAAAACCAAATCCTTAACCTCAAATTCCAACTCCCTTCTCCTATCATCTGCATAAGATTTCTGTAAACTCTGAGCGGTCTTCAACCTCTCCCTAATAAGGTGAACCTTTTCCATTGTCTAGATCAATCAAGGCTGCGTTACCAGCCTCGAACTAACCAATAGGAGATCTACACCTCCGGCCATAACGTGCCTCATATGGAGCCATCTGGATGCTAGAGTGAAAGTTGTTATTGTAGGCAAACTCCATAAGAGGTAAGTGATCATCCCAATTACCTTTGAAATCAATCACACATACTCTCAATATATCCTCCAAAGTCTGAATAGTATGCTCTGTATGGCCATCTGTCTGAGGATGGAAGGTTGTGCTAAGCTTCACCTGTGTACCAAGACCTTTCTAAAATGATCTCCAAAACTGAGATGTAAACTGAGGACCTCTGTCAGAAATGATACAAAAGGGAACACCATGCAATCAAACTATCTCCTGGATGTAGAGTCTGTCATAGTCGTCTACTGAATCAGTAGTCTTAACAGCCAAGAAATGGGATGACTTGGTCATCCGGTCAACGATCACCCAAATGGATCATGTTGCCTTCGAGTACGAGGCAACCCAGTAATGAAGTCCATATTGATTTCTTCCCATTTCCAAGTGGTAAGGTCAATATCTTAAAGCATACCACCTGACCTTTGATGTTCCACCTTTACTTGTTGACAGTTGGGAAACTTAGCCACAAACTCGGCTATGTCCTTCTTCATACTATTCCACCAAAAGACTTCCCATAGATCATAGTACATCTTAGTGGCATCCGGATGAATGGAATATCTAGTACTGTGGGCCTCAAACAAAATTTGCTGTCTCAACCCATCAACATCTGGCACACATAAGAGACCTCGATAATGAAGTACACTATCTCCCTCTTGGGAGAAAACCTCAATCCTTTGCTGATGAACTGCACCCTTAAGCTGAAGTAGAACGGGATCTTGGTCTTGCTTTTCTTTCACCTCAGCCACCAAGGATGATTCGACACCATTTGTCACAATAACACCACCTTCGATCGAGTCCATAAGGCAAACTCCCAACCGAGCAAGCCTATGAACTTCCTTAACAAATTCCTTCTTTCAATCTTCAATAGAAGTTACACTTCTCATGGACAACCTACTCAAAGCATTTGCCACAACATTGGCCTTACCCCGATGGTAAAGCACACTCATATCATAATCCTTAAGGAGCTCAAGCCATCTCCTTTGTTGCAAATTCAATTCCTTTTGAGTGAACACATATTGAAGACCCTTATTATCGGTGAATACATCCACATGCACACCATACAAGTAATGTCTCCAAATCTTCAAAGCAAAGACCACGACTGCTAACTCAAGATCATGAGTAGGATAGTTCTTCTCATGAGTCTTAAGTGTTCTAGAAGCATAAGCAATCACCTTACCACGTTGCATCTAGAAACAACCCAAACTAATCCTAGAAGCATCATAATACACAACAAAATCATCTCTGCCCTAGGGTAGAGCTAACACTAGAGCGGTGGTCAATCTAGTCTTCAATTCCTCAAAACTCTTCTCATAAGAGTCGTACAACTAAAACTTAACCTTTTTCTGAGTCAATCGGGTCAAAGGGGAAGCAAGGGAAGAAAACCCTTCCACAAACCTCCTATAGTAACCAGCCAAACCCAAGAAGCTTCTAATATCAGACAGGGAAGTGGGTCTGGGCCAGTCCTTTACTGCCTCAATCTTTTGAGAGTCAACCCGAATACCATCACTAGTCATAATATGACCCAAAAAATCAACAAAGTACATCCAGAACTCACACTTGCTAAACTTAGCAAACAACTGTCTATCCTTGAGTGTTTGCAACACAACCCTCAAGTTGTCCTCATGATCCTCCTTACTTCGAGAGTAGATAAGGATGTCATTAATACACACAATCACAAATGAATCCAAATATTGCATGAACACATGGTTCATCAAATACATAAAGGCTGCAGGAGCATTTGTCAGACCAAAAGACATAACAACAAACTCATAATGACCATACCGAGTCCTGAAGGCTTTCTTCAGGATATCACATTCCCGAACTCGAAGCTGATGATAATTGGATCTAAGATCTATCTTGGAAAAGAAACTAGCACCTTGAAGCTGATCAAACAAGTCATCAATCCAAGGAATGGGATACTTATTCTTGATTGTGACCTTGTTCAACTGACAGTAGTCAATACACATTCTAAGAGAGCCATCTTTCTTCCGAACAAACAAAACTGGGGCACCCCAAGGAGAGATATTGGGCCTGATGAAACCCTTATCAAGCAAGTCCTTCAACTGGTCTTTCAACTCCTTGAGTTCCACGGGGGCCATTATATAGGGAGGGATGGAGATAGGATTCATATCTAGAAGAAGATCTATCCCAAAGTCAATCTCCCGCTCGGGAGGGACTCCGGGAAAATCATCGGGAAACACTTCTGGAATTCATTCACAACAGGAACAGACCAAATAGTTAGGGTCTCAAACTCCGTGTCCACAACCCAAACTATGTGATAAGCATACCCCTTTGAAATCATCTTCCTATCCTTAGGGTAGGATATGAAGCGACCTTTCGAAGAAGAGGGACTACTTTGCCATTCTAGGACAGGTTCATTAGGAAACTTGAAATTAACAACACGAGTACGACTATCAACTAAGGCATAACATGCATACAACCAATCCTTACCAAGAATAACATCAAAATTAGTCATCTCAAACTCTACTAGATCCGCTGAAGTGACTCTATGAAGGACTGAGATATGGTAATTTCGATAGATTCTTTCAGCTTGGATTGACTTACCAACAAAAGTAGAAACATGAAAGGGTTCTAAAAGCATTTCAGGATGAACCTCGAACTTACAAGCCATATAAGGGGTTACAAAAGATAAGGAGGCACCGGGATCCAACAAGGCATACACGTCAAGAGAGAAAACTGAGTGCATGGAGAGAGTATACGAGTAATTAGAGTGTTCAGATACTGCCAAATTTAAGTATGTTATCTCACTGTTACAAAAAGATGCTTATGACTTATGGGTAAGTGTACCAAATGCGAAAGAAAATCCTCTAGTTCTTACTTGGGATGATTTAGTTAAGGAATTCATTACAAAGTATGTACCACCTACTTATTGTGATGCAAAGAAACCTGCTACTAATCATCCTCAAGGCAATAAAGGTGCAAGATCTAGAAACATGCAAGCAGCAATTGCAGGTGGAGCTAATCAAGCTAGTAGGTCGAGAGACACTGCACGAGCTTATGCCATAAGACATAGGGATGACCAAGATGGACCGGAAATGGTTGTCGGTAAATTTCACTTATTTGGTATATGTGTTGTTACACTATTTAATCCTAGTTCTACACACTCCTATATTTTCTCATCACTTGTTTTCCCTGAAAATGTGAATTTTGTGAGACTAAACTATAATGTGCTTGTCAAAAGTCCTTTGGATCATCAAGTTGTTTGTAATCCAATTTATCGAGATTGTCCCTTCACGATTCAAAACCTAGTCTTATCGGCAGATTTGAAATGCATTTCAACGACTTTGATGTTATTGTTGAGATGGATTGGTTTTATAAATTCCATGCGGTAGTGGATTATAGGTTAAAGCGTGAAGATCCTACATTTTCAAACATCATTATTCAAGATAAAAGATCATTAAAATTTAATATTATTTCAGTGGTCTTCGCAAGAAAGATGATTTGTCAAGGTTGTGTTGCGTGTCTTTCTCATATAGTTGATACATATTTGGAGAGTCCTAGCCTTAAGTACATACCTACATTGTGATTTTCCTAATGTCTTCCCTGAAAAAATTCTTTGGTTTCCTCCTGAAAGAGAAGTTGAATTTTTGATAGAGCTTATTCCCGGAACTACTCCTATTTCTATCATTCCCTATAGAATGGCTCCAGTAGAACTGAGGGAGTTGCTAGTTCAATTGCAAAAAATTCTTGAGAAAGGTTTCATCTATCCTAGTGTTTCTCCTTGGGGAGCACGTGTCTTATTTGTAAAGAATAAAGATGGCACTCTTAGGCTTTGCATTGCCTATTGATAATTGAACAAGATAATAATCAAGAATAGATATCCACCGCTTAGGATTGATGATTTATTTGACCAGCTAAAGGGTGATAATTTATTTTCAAAAATTTATTTGAGGTCTGGGTATTACCAACTGCGGGTAAGAGATCAAGATGTTCTAAAAACATCCTTTAAAACTCGATCGGTCATTATAAATTTTTGGTAATGCCATTCGGGTTAACAAATACTCTTGTGGTGTTCATGGATCGTATGAATTGAGTATTTAAGCCTTATCTTGATCAATTTTTGATTGTCTTTATAGATTATATTTTAATATATTTCAAAAATAGTGAGGATCATGATAAACCCTTCCGCATTATTTTTAAAATTTTAAAGGAGAAAGAGCTTTATACTCAGCTTTCTAAATATGAATTCCGGCTTAGTGAAGTGGCTTTTCTAGGACATGTTGTCTCAGCTGAAGGTGTAAAGGTGGATCCTAGTAGTATTTAAGTTATTGTTGAATGGAAACCACCAAAAAGTCCAACAGAAATAAGAAGTTTCTTGGGCTTAGCAGGTCACTATAGAAAGTTTATGAAAGGGTTCTCCATTATAGACTCTCCTTTGACTAAACTTTAGAAGAAGGAAGTCAAGTTTACTTGGGATGACAAATGCCAAGAGAGATTTGAAACTCTCAAATTCTTCTTGACACAAGCTCCTATACTTACTCAACCAACTGAAGGGAAATAGTATGTTATATATAGTGATGCTTCGCATTTTTGTCTCGGTTGTGTTCTAGTGCAAGACGGAAAAGTTATTTCTTATGCCTCTCGAAAATTGAAACCACTTGAACTGAATTATCATACTCATGATCTTGAAGTTACTACTATAGTGTTTGCTTTGAAAATTTGGAGACATTACCTGTACGGAGAAAAGTGTCATATATTTACTGATCACAAGAGCTTGAAGTACTTGGGTACACAAAAAGAGCCAAACTTGAGACAACAGAGATGGATTGAACTCATCCAAGATTGTTACTGAAAAATTAACTATCATTCTGGTAAAGCCAATGTGATTGCAGATGCCTTAAGTCATAAATCCTTCACAAGTTTATCTTTGAGTCCTTTTCCCTTGCTTCGTGAGTTGAGAGACTTGAATTCTTGTCTTTCACTCAATTTTGATGGTTTAGTTGTTTCTAATTTGCAAGTCAAGACGATAGTATTTGAGCATGTCACGACCAGATTTCTGAGGTCATGATGGCACCTACAACCCTCCAGTAGGCAAACCAATCCCCGTGGCCAAGAACGGTTAGCAATAGACTACTACATATCCAGTATGCATAATAAGAAGAAATAAATGGAAGAAGAATATAAAGATAGAATAATGCGAAAGCAACAACTAGAATATAAATTCATAAAGAAACTACACCAACCCCAATATTTGGTATCGATAGTACATTAGCTTCTAAATAGAATACAAGTTAGAAGTAATGAAATAAGATATACAACTATCTCCAAAACTAGAAAGAGTACAACGCCAAAAGATGAGATGTGGTCAAGCCCCAAACGTCAGGGGCTCACCCTAGTCTCGAAGATCCAAAAGCTACACGAGTCCTCACACGATCAACATCAGAAATCACACTAGTATCTGCACCAGAAAGAGATGCAAAGTGTAGTATAAGTATCCAAGACAATGGGTACTCAGTAGACATCATAGGCCTACCAAGCGCAAAAATATAATATATAAGTAATGCATTAGAGGAAAGTAAGAAAAAATATAGGGATCCACCTAAATCTAGTTATAAAACCAAAAAGGGAACAATTCAAACCAACAAGAAGGAGCAAATAACAAAATCAGTCCACGAAACCAACAATCCAAGTGCACCTAAACCAATGCAATGCGATGGGATATGATGTGATGTATGAGTGCATGATGATATAAGCCCAGAAATACCTCATCAAACAATGCATATATATATGTGCATATGGGTGCATAATAGTATAAGCCCAGAAATACCTAATCGGACTATGCATATATATATGAATAGCATAAGCCTAGAAATACCTCATCGGAGTATGCATATAAGAATAGGCACGTAAGAGTGCATAATAGTATTTGCATGGAAATATCTCATCGGACTATGCATAAAAAAATAGGCACATAGGAGTGCATAATAGTATAAGCCCAGAAATACTTCATCGAACTATGCATATAAAAATAGGCACATAGGAGTGCAAAATAGTATAAGCCCAGAAATACCTCATCGGACTATGCATATAAAAATAGGTGTAGTGGAGAAAAGATCCAGGAATACCCCTCGTACAGGCATAAAAGTAGTGTTATCCCTTCCCATTCAAAAACCAGTGTTAAAAACGCAGTAAAACTCCTTTAATATCTGAAATCCATGAATATCACAAAATCCTCAAGTTTCAAACCAAAAGCCTCAAAAACCTTTCCTTTTTGTCCCGCTATGTAACACCCCGTACACGTATCCAGCTATCCAAGATGAAAACTTCAGAAAAATCCAAGTTCCAAGGACCACGAGTCAAGTTCACGAGTTGTGGAAGGTTCCATGAGTCATGGGAGTGACTCGTGATCTTAGTCCTGCAGACCAACCTCACTATTGACAACCAAGAGTCACTTCCACGACTCGTAGAAGTTTCTACAAGTCATACTGTTGACTCGTGGAAGTTGATCAGAGGTCACTCAAGTCCCTGAGTTCCACGATTAGGTTCTACGACTCGTGAAAGCTTCCACGAGTCATCCTGTTAAACCGTAGAATGTCTCCTGCAGGTTGAATTTCTGGTAGCTTCCACGACTAGCAGTCCACGAGTCGTGGAAAAGTCTATGAGTCGTAGACTCCACTCGTGGTCACTGAAAGTTGACCAATTTCCAGTCTTTTTCCAATTAATTCATAGGGGAATTTTGGTCATTTCCCACCCTATTATGTATTAAGTGAAGTTGTTTTGACCACTTTTAGGAGTTTTTTCACTCATAATCCTAAGTCTATCTTCAGCTCCTCATTCTTCACTCAAAAAGGAAAATCCCTCTTCAAGCTCAAGTCACCAAGCTCCAAGTAAAGTCTCCAAATCTTTTCCATTGAAGTGGGTACTTCATCCAAGGTATGTGGGTCTTTAACAATGGGTTCCTTTCACCCTTGTGCCCAAAATCCCCAAGTCTTAATTTGGATTTATGGAGTTATAAAATTAGGGTTTTGATCTAAATTTGGGAAAAATTTATGAAATCAGTTTCTATGTTTAAATTTATGGTTTCTATTCATTACACATGATTTGATTATGATTCTCTTGTTGTTTTTAAAATCCCAAGCATGAAAGTTGAATTCTAGCATAAACCCATGAATTGCTCACATACTTAGTACATTCCATAGTACTAATGCATATTGTGTTGCATCTTTTGATGATGCAGATTCGGGTATCCCTTCTCAGGTTAGTCGCTAGAGTCTGAAGCCACCTCTTTAGTAAGCTATGGTGAGTCCTCGTGGTTCGAGGGATAGTTATGCTTTTCCTTATGATAGCTTTACTTCTTTACTCTGATTTATCTAGGGTATTACCCTAGCAACTCTTTATGTTATGACTAGAGGCTTTCAGACATAGTTTGTATTCAAGTTCCCTTTTTGGATATTTTATGTTATGTGGCTCTTAGACCCTTATTGATGTTTCCTTATTGGATTTCCATATTATGCTTCCGCTTATCTTTTGTTATTCTTGAGAATGCTATGACCAAGGGTTAGCTTGGGATCCTTGTGGTCCCGTGTTACATCTAGGGTGTAACCTCGGGGCATGACAAACCTGGTATCAGAGCCTCAGGTTCAGGGGTCCTAGGATGTCTGAAAGCTGCATCGAGTAGAGTCTTTTTCATGTGTGTGAAGCACGCCACACTTATAAGAGGGAAGCTATGAGATATCTTAGAAAAACTTCACTTCTTTCATGATCACATCGTGCAATAGAGCTTAAGTCTAATATTCCTCTAATCCTTATCTTATGTGTTTCAGATTATGCCTCCTCGACGTGCTATGCCTCCCCGAGCCACTTGAAATGTTTCTCCTCAAGTTCCGGTTCTTGATATCACGAATGATGAGTTTGGGAATAATATTACCCTACTAGCTCAGACCTTGGAAAATCAACAGGCTCCTGCCACCGCTCATCCTCAAGGTTGGGTAGCAGCCCAAGTTCGTGACTTTATCCGTATGAACCCGCCAGAGTTTTAGGGTTCGAAAATGAGTGAGGACCCGCTTAACTTTATTGATGAAGTGAAGAAGATATTTGAGGTTATGCAAGTAGCGGGTGTTGATTGTGTCGAGCTTAAATCCTACCAACTCAAGGATGTGGCTCATATTTGGTTTATGCAATAGAAGGAGGCTAGGGTGAGGGATGCGATCCCCATCACTTGGGAGTGTTTTGATAGAGCCTTTCTTGATAGGTTCTTTCCCCGTGAGTTGAGGCAAGCAAAGGTGGAGGAATTTGGGAACTTGAAACAAGGTTTGATGTCGGTGCAAGAGTATAGTTTGAAGTTCATTTAGTTGTCTAGCTATGCTCCCTCCATGGTAGCGGAACCGCATGATCAAATGAGCAAGTTCATCTATGATGTCTCTGATATAGTGAAGAAGGAGTGTAGGTCTGCTTTGTTGTTGAGTGAAATGAACATCTCTCGTCTCATGACCCATGCCCAACATATTGAGGGTGATAAGCTTAAGGAGATGGCTAGGGAGAACATGAGGGGTAGATCCGAGGGATCAGGTTTTAGTCATCATAGGTCCGGGGGTGGACATCGCTCTTCTTTCCAAAATAAGTCATCTGGATCCATTCACTCTTATGCTAGAGCTCCTACCCAGGCCTAGAGGCCTCGTCATGATCAGGGTGGTAGAGGATCTGGTTCTTATTCCCAGTATCAAGGAAGTGTTGCTAAGGGGCCTTCTTTCCCCATTTGTACCAAGTGTGGGAAGAATCACCCGAGAGAGTGTCATTTGGGCACGGTTGCATGCTTTGGTTATGGACAGACTGGGCACGTTCTTAGAGATTGCCCTTCATCTAAGAAGGGGTAGGGAGGTAGTAAGACTCAGTCTACTCCAGCAACTTCAGGTGGTAGACCAGACCCATAGGGTTCAGCTTCTAGTTCTGGTGGTCAGCGCTAGAACCGTCTTTATGCTATGTCCTCCCGCCAGTATCAAGAGAGTTCTCCAGATGTGGTTACCGGTATGTTAAAAGTCTTCTCTCTTGATATGTATACCTTGTTGGATCCCGGTTCTTTCTTATATTTTGTAACCCCTTATATGGCTTGTAAGTTCGAGAGTTATCCTGAATTGCTTTTAGACCCCTTTAATGTTTCTACTCCGGTTGGTGAGTCAGTCCTAGCCAAAAGTGTCTATCGAGATTACCCTATCTCAGTCCATCATAGAGTAACTTCAGCGGATTTAGTAGAGTTAGAGATGACTGATTTTGATTTCATTCTTGGTATGGATTGGTTGTATGCATGTTATGCCTCAGTTGATTGTTGCCCTCGTGTGGTTAGTTTCAAGTTTCCTAATGAACCTTTTCTAGAATGGCAAGGTAGTCCATCTTCTTCGAAGGGACGTTTCATATCTTATCTTAAGGATAGGAAGATGATTTCTAAGGGTTATGTCTATCATATAGTTTGGGTTACGGACAAGGAGTCTGAGACCCCGACTATTCAGTCTGTTCCTATTGTGAACAAATTTCTAGAAGTGTTCCTCGGTGATTTTCCCGGAGTCCCTCCCAAGAGAGAAATTGACTTTGGGATAGATCTTCTTTTGGATATGAATCCTATATCTATTCCTCCCTATAGAATAGCCCTTGCGGAACTCAAGGAGTTGAAAGATCAATTGAAAGACTTGTTTGATAGGGGTTTCATCAGGCCTAGTATTTCTCTTTGGGGTGCCCCAGTTTTGTTTGTTCGTAAGAAGGATGGATCTTTTAGAATGTGTATTGATTAGCATCAATTGAACAAGGTCACAATCAAGAATAAGTATCCCATTCCTAGGATTGATGACTTATTTGATCAGCTTCAGGGTGCTAGTTTCTTTTCCAAAATTGACCTTAGATTCGGTTATCATCAACTTCGGGTTTGGGATTACTGATTTAGACCCGGATACACTCTGGGCACCCTTTGAGAGGGTTATTGAG
This sequence comes from Jaltomata sinuosa, assembly GCA_003996215.1. Classification (NCBI taxonomy): domain Eukaryota; kingdom Viridiplantae; phylum Streptophyta; class Magnoliopsida; order Solanales; family Solanaceae; genus Jaltomata; species Jaltomata sinuosa. Next base: position 100,306 of record QJPP01007446.1, read on the forward strand.
ACTCTTACTATTGATTTAGACCCGAGTATCCTTCGGGCACCCTTTGAGAGGGTTATTGAGACTTTTACTACTGTTTTAGACCCAATTTGATTCTGGGCATGTACTACAAAGTTTTGAGCATTGATCTATTTTATGAGATTGGACGATTTTGTATATGGTCTATGAGTAGACCTCCATGGACCTTCTCAATCTAGGAGTTGGGGAATTGGGCTGCATGTGCCAGATGAGGGGTGTATGGCATAGTAGAGGTACACGGGTACACTGCATGTGCTCCACCCTTGTTTATTGTTTGCTGATTGTACGCTCCGGTAGTATGGGATGCCAGAGGGTTTGTATTCACTTGTTTGTGTTTCTCGGTTGTATGGGCGGCCGGTGGACTGTAGGTAGACTTTTTCTATTTACTTACGGAATTGTTCTCTATTATGGATAAGTATGAGATTGGTTACTGCTAGACTGTTAGTTTCTGGATTTGAGATTGATATGATTAGTTGGGTTTGATTCATGTCTCTGAGCATGCCTATTATTACTCTTTCTCTCTTCTTCTTACACTTGAGGTTACCGGTATACCGTCCATTTCGTAAACTTATTTTGTATACACTGTTATTGCAAGGACCCAGGTGCGTTGTTTCTTACTTTCACCTGTGCCTATGGTGTGTATATTCTGCTTACTAGCCTCATATGTGGTTCTGTTGATTTCCCTCTGGGCTAGTTCCTGTGTACCTTTCGTTGATTTCTGTGACTACTTGCTTCTATTCTGTCTATTACTGCGCTTTTATCTTATATGTGCCCAGTCGGCCTATGATACCTACTGGGTACCTTATGCTTCGCATTTGGTGCTCACCCCTACCCCTTGCATCTTTGGGTGCAGATCCTAGCGTGGGCCATCGCCGTTAGATCGTTGTGATTCATGCTTGGAGATCTGTTGGGGACTACTTCAGACTGAGGGTGAGCTCTTGGCGATCGGAGCTTAGCTTTAGTTTATCTTTTTCTTCATGTACTCTATTACCATTCAGAGACATCTGTATATATTGTTTTGGATTATTTGCACTCTGTGTATGTAGTTTGGGCTCTATACTATGATACCAGGTCTTGGTGTTTGGTTTAGTTTTTGCATATGTATATATTTATATCCCTGTTATCTATTTTATTCGTCTTGTTCCCTTATTTGCTTGATAGTAGCCCATTACTAACTGTTCTGGGCTACGGGGATTGGTTCACCTACCGGGGGTTGTAGGTGCCATCATGACAGGGAAATTGGGTCGTGTCAACTTGGTATCAGAGCTTTAGGTTCACCGGTGTCATTGTTATAGGAGCCAATGTCTAGTAGAGTCCTGCGGATCGGGGCGGAGACGTCCGTACTCAATCTTTGGGAGGCTACAGTGGCATTTTAGGAAATTTGACTCTTTCATTGCTTCTGTGTCGTGCGTAGAACCCTTGAAGTTTCTGGAAATCTTATTTGTTCTACTTCATTCTTCCGCAGATAGTTCGTACGAGATCATCGGCATCACGCGGGGATGAGCCTCCCGTTCCAGCACCAGCTCAAGCGCCAGCTCCAGCACCAGCTCAAGCGCCAGCTCCAGCGCCAGCTCCAGCGCCAGCTCCAGTACCAGCTCCAGTGCCCACCTATGTACCAGCTCCAGCCGCAGCTCAGTCTCTAGATATTCGGGGATTACTATTACATCTTTTGGGTGTGATTGGAGAGCGGCCTTCTGAGGTAGCGCAGACATCCGCTCAGGGGGCAGCCCTGGGTGCACAGAGCTCAGGAGCGCAGCCTGCTACTATGGCTCCCCGTGCGGAGGTCATTCCGGTTCCATCTATTGCACAGCCCCTTGCTCCTCGCCCAGCTATGACAGAGTCAGAGCAGAAGGCGTTGGGTAGGTTTTTGAGGTTAGCACCTCCGAGGTTTGCCGGTACTTCTGGACAGGATCCACATGACTTTATTACTACCTGTGAGGAGATGTTGCATCATTTGGGTTTGTTGGAGACTCATGGGGTTGGTTATACTACCTATCAGTTGGAGGGCCTAGTGAAGTTATGGTGGAGGGCCCAGGTTGCTTGTAGACTACCGTCGTCACCTCCTTTGACCTGGTCTGAGTTTTATGAGGCCTTTATGGACAAGTTCCTACCCTATAGTGATCGGGAGCTGTACAGGGGTCTACGACTATCTCGGAGTATGAGACCCGCTTTCATCAGCTAGCACCGTCTGGAGCTATGATCATTCCTACCGAGGCTGATAGGATTCGCAGATTTGTATGGGTTTTGAGGCCAGAGATCAGGCAGCCAGCTGAGATATTGATTGCCAGTGGTCGGTCATTCCAGGCTATTGTAGACTATGCCCGCACAGTGGAGGACTTACAGCGACATGATCAGGGTTCCAGAGATAAGAGGCCTCGACATCAGGGTGTCTATAGTTGTTCCAGATATGGTGGTAGAGGTCCTGGATAGTGGAGCCGGAGTTATCAGCCACAGCAGTACCAGGGTCAGTCCAGCCGACCGGTTCAGGCTTCCCTTCAGACTTTCGGTAGTACCCAGTTCGAGCAGGGTCAGAGCAGCCATCAGGCCTTTAGCGGCCAGTCTTCGAGCGGTACAATTTCTGGGGCATCAGGTCGTGGTGGTCATTCAGGATTTGCGGGTTCATCTCGACTGAGTAGGCCGTCAGGGGCTTGTTTTACTTGTGGTGCGATGGGTCATTTTGCTAGAGATTGCCCTCAGCAGGGTACAGTTCAGTTGGCCGAGCCTTTACGAGCAGTTCAGCCTCTGGCTAGAGGGGGTGGTCGTCAGGGTAGAGGTGGTGGTCCACGTGGTAGAGCAGGTGGTAGGGATGGCGGTCAGGCAGGTGGAGGTCGTCGTCAGTTTTACGCGGTCCCTAGGAGACCAGAGGCAGAGGCCTCAGATGCTGTGATTACAGGTACGATTTCTGTGTTGCCATCAGTCTGCTATGGCTTTATGTTGATCCTGATCCACGTTGTTCATATGTATCTGCACTTTGTACCTTGTTTGGGGTTGGCTAGTGAGTCATTATCTGTTCCTGTTTCTGTTTCGACCCCAGTAGGAGATTCTTTAGTAGTGGATCGGATTGTTAGATCTTGTATGCTATCTATTGGTGATTCAGAGACTTGGGGTGATTTGATGATTCTTGATATGCTAGATTTTGATGTGATACTGGGCATGGACTGGTTATCCCCTCACCGTGTGGTTTTGGATTGTTATGGCAAGACCATTACCATAGCTGTGCCCGGTGTATCCCTGGTTGTGTGGCAGGGTTCTGTTAGCCATGCACCATCTGGGATCATCTCTTGTCTTCGAGCTAGGAAGTTGATTTCCCGTGGGTGTTTAGCTTATCTAGCATATGTCCGAGATGTTAGTGCTGACCCTACTTCTCCTGAGTCCGTTCATGTGGTTAGAGACTTCCTCGATGTGTTTCCTACCGACCTGCCAGGCCTTCCACCTGAGAGAGATATTGATTTTGCTATTGAGTTAGAGCCGGGCACTAGGCCCATTTCGATTTCTCCTTACCATATGGATCCTGCTGAGTTGTGGGAGCTTAAGGAGCAGCTCCAGGATCTGTTAGCTAAGGGGTTTATTAGACCTAGTGTGTCACCGTGGGGTGCTCCTGTTCTCTTCGTGAAGAAGAAGGATGGGTCGATGCGCATGTGTATTGATTATCGGCAGCTGAATAGCGTGACAGTGAAGAATAGGTATCCGATGCCGAGGATTGATGATTTGTTTGACCTGCTTCAGGGTTCAGCCGTGTTTTCGAAGATTGATTTGAGGTACGGCTACCATAAGTTGAGGATTAGGGCGGTGGACATCCCTAAGACAGCGTTCAGGACACGTTATGGCCATTATGAGTTCCTGGTGATGTCTTTTGGGTTGACTAATGCCCCCGCAACCTTTATGAACTTGATGCACAGGGTTCTTTGCCCGTATTTGGACTCATTTGTGATAGTTTTTATAGACGACATCTTAGTATACTCGCGTAGTAGAGATGAGCATGAGTAACACTTGAGGGTTATACTCCAGACTTTGAGAGATCATCGGCTTTATGCCAAGTTCTCAAAGTGAGAGTTTTGGCTTGAGTCAGTTGTATTCCTAGGGCACGTGGTGTCTAAGGATGGGATTAGGGTTGATCCGGGAAAGATTTCAGCGGTTTGTGAGTGGCCTAGACCTACTACTGTTACTGAGGTTCGCAGCTTTATTGGGTTAGCAGGTTACTACAGACGGTTCGTTGAGAGATTTTCTTCCATAGCAGCACCCTTGACTATGCTGACTAGGAAGGATATCCCATTTCAGTGGTCGGATCAGTGCGAGGATAGCTTCCAGAGGCTTAAGGCCTTATTGACTTCAACTCCAGTTTTGACTTTGCCGGTTGAGGGTCAGAGCTTCTCCGTGTATTGTGATGCTTCTGGGGTTGGTCTTGGTTGTGTGTTGATGCAGCAGGGTTGAGTAGTAGCATATGCATCGAGGCAGCTGAAGGTTTCACGAGCGCAACTACCCCACTCATGACTTAGAGTTGGCGGCGGTAGTTTTTCGCGCTCAAGATCTGGAGGCATTACCTTATATGGAGTTCACTGTGAGATCTTCACGATCACCGTAGTCTTCAGTATATCACGAGTCAGGGGGAGTTGAACTCGAGCAGAGGAGATGGGTCGAGTTACTGAAGGACTATGACTTCACTATTTTGTATCATCCGGGCAAGGCAAATGTGGTAGCGGATGCCTTGAGTCGGAGGGCAGTAAGTATGGGTAGCCTAGCTTCTCTTTCAGTTTCAGAGCGACCGTTGGCCTGGGACATCCAGTCCTTGGCTAACCATTTGGTTAGGCTTGACTTGTCGGATCCTAGCAGAGTTCTCGCCAGTGTTGAGGTTCGTTCTACTTTGATTGATCAGATTCAGAGCTGCCAGTTTGAGGATTAGCAGTTGTGTGACATTCGTGATCGCGTTGCCCAGGGTGAGATCAGTCGGGCTACTCTAGATTCGGATGGGATTCTGAGGTTTGATAGTCGCCTTTGTGTTCCGAGGATTAGTGATTTGATTCAGTTGATACTTAATGAGGCACATTATACTAGATACTCTATTCACCCTGGCACAGCAAAGATGTCTAGAGACTTGAGACAGCTTTACTGGTGGAGTGGTATGAAGCGGGATATAGCAGAGTTCGTATCTCGGTGCTTGAACTGCCAGCAGGTTAAGTTCAAGCACATGAGACCTGGTGGTTTGATGCAGCGACTTCCCATTCCTGAGTGGAAGTGGGAAGGGATTACTATGGACTTCGTTGTTGGTTTTCCTCGTACTTCTCATGGGTTTGATTCCATATGGGTGATGGTTGATAGGCTGACTAAGTCAGCACATTTCTTGCCGGTTCAGACTTCTTATGGTGCAGAGAGGTTAGCTCAGATCTACCTTCGTGAGATTGTTCGGTTGAATGGGGTCCCAGCTTCTATCATTTCAGACCGCGGCACTCAGTTCACATCTCAGTTCTGGAGGACTATTCAGCGAGATTTGGGTACAGAGGTTCATCTTAGTACCGCTTTCCACCCTCAGACAGATGGCCAGTCCGAGAGGACCATTCAGATTTTGGAGGACATGCTTCGGGCCTGTGTTCTTGACTTTGGAGGTTCTTGGGATCAGTTTGTTCCCTTGGCAGAGTTTGCTTATAATAACAGCTTCCATTCGAGTATCGGCATGGCACCTTTTGAGGCTTTGTATGGCAGGCGTTGCAGATCACCGGTAGGTTGGTTTGATGGTTTTAGTGCTGGGCCACAGAGCACAGATTTGCTTCGAGATTCCTTAGACCGAGTCCGAGTGATTCAGGACAGACTTCGGGCAGCTCAGAGCAGGCAGAAAAGTTATGCTGATCGTAGGCTTCGTGCCTTGGAGTTTAGTGTCGGTGACTTGGTGTTTCTCCGTGTATCGCCCATGAAGGGTGTGATGAGATTTGGTAGGCGGGGCAAGCTTAGCCCCAGGTTCATTGGGCCATTTGAGATTCTGCAGAGGGTTGGTAGCGTTGCCTATCAGTTAGCCTTACCTATGATGTTTTCAGCTATACATCGTGTATTTCATATTTCGATGTTGCGTCGGTATGTCCCAGATGAGTCTCATGTGTTGCAGTGGGATTCAGTTCAGTTGGATGAGGGTTTAGCCTTTGTTGAGGAGCCGGCAGCTATTTTGGCCAGGGATGTCAGGAGATTGAGGTCTCGAGAGATCCCGGTTATTAAGGTTCAGTGGAGGCACCGTCCAGTCGAGGAGGCTACCTGGGAGACTGAGAGAGATATGCGGGATCAGTATCCGCAGCTATTTTAGCCTTCAGGTACCCCCTTGACCTTGACTTTCGAGGACGAAAGTCCTTTTTAGTAGTGGATGATGTAATGACCCTTCCGGTTATTTCCACGTATACGTTTTCCTTGAACCGTTAAGGCGTGTCGGGACCGGTATTGCGGCGCCGGGTCCATTTGTGTGATCGTAAGTTTCTTTGACAAATTTCCTGAACTTTGGGTAAAATGTCTCGGAGCTTTTCTCTCAATATATAAAGAGTTAGAAGTCCCCCGAAATACCAAATTGAAGGTCTACGAGTCTAGTTTCCAACGCACAAAACCTCACATCCAACTGATCTCGGAGTAAAAAGTTATGACTGTTTTACCGCGGACTGTCTGGCAGAAAATGGGTTACGTACCGGGTCGCGAACCGGGTCGGGTTAAACTCGATTTAAGCCTCAACTTCACGTTTTAAAATGCCATTTCAGTTCTGAAACAGTGATAAAACATAAGGGAGGATCCCGAGAGAATTCTTGAATATCAAAATCGTGCGTTGGTGAATTACGAGCCTAAGCTTAAGAATTTTATTAGCATCGTGCGTGTATTTGGAAATATTTTATTTAAAAGTTGAATTTGGTAAAAATTATATTATTATTGCCTTTTCAAAATATTTTAAAGGTTTATGAAAAATATTTTGTTACGATATAATTGTATATGTATTTATTTTATAAAGTTTTTATACATTGTAATATTTTCACGGAGATAGTAAATTTAGTGATGTTGAAATTTATTATTATAATATAGTAGGTATTATTCGAGATAATTTTCTATGAATTCTGGTATATTTTAAAAGTTATATTTATTATACCACGAATTTATGCAATACCCGAATATATAAATAACGGGATAAGAATTTCTTTTTGTCCTTTGTAACTGCCACCTCCACTCCACGTGTAGGTGGAGGGAGTGGCCAGCAAATGTTAGCTAAAGGTGGCAGCATGTTGAGATTACATTGAAATGGTTGTTGCCTAACTTATATTTGCTTTACATTATGTAATTAAGGATTGAACATGAGCACTGGGGGCATTTGCATACTACTGTGCACGTTAATTCTACATAAGCTACGGGAGATTTCTGAGGGAATATTATATTGACGCAATATTCGGTCATCGAAAGAAAATCAATTATCTACGTCAAGTTATTCCATCCCAAATCCGATTCCGATTTAGTTTTGGATTTTCTTGGAGTGGTTCGAGCTTGGACATCGTTGTTCTAGAAGTTTGTCGTCGGACGACACGTAGGTTATGGTTTGTTTTCCCTAGACTCCGCATATATAGAATAAAATTGTATTAATGGGCATCCTTGGGTTGGTTTATTAGGTTGGTACCACAGACCTCGACCGCTTAACTCATGTCCGCCTACTTCTGTTCCTCCGTTGCTTGTAGTGTTTGTCGATATATTTTATTTACCCTTGTGGTCCTGTGAGGCCTTGTTGACTCTGGAATATAGAAGGTGGGATTTTGGGAATGTCCGCGAGTCCCGGGCATAGAATTATCCTTCTAGGCTGGTTATGCTTGCTGAGTAGCTGTGGGACTGTGCAGGGTCGATAGGTTGATTGTGAGCTGCTGGGCAGCTATTGTGTGTGATCATACCATTTCCATGCATATAAAGAGGTTTTATCCATGTTTTACTATGGTTTTGGCTTCGGGCCTACTGGCACCATTTTCTAAACCTTGCATGGCCCGGGGGCCCCGTTTTTTATGGAAATAATTTGGAAATGGTTTGATTTAACTTGTGAATATTTTTGGGCAAGAAAGTAAAATTATGTTTAAAATCATCAGTTTTACGATTATCGCTAGACTCGGCAGGGCCGGGGTGCTAGTTGAGTTTTCTTGTTACTTGAGATGATTTTTAGCCTCGGTCGGACCGAGCACCTGAGATGACTTTTTACTGTTTAGACCCGGTTATTCCCGGGCACCCTTGGAGGGGTTTTTGAGACATTTTCCTACTACTTTGGTCCTAGACAGGGTCTGGGCATTGCATATTCGAGACTGGGTCTCTATCCTGATACCTGACTTGCTTCCGGACGACATGTGTTGATACTGAGTTTTAGTATGGGGTCTGGGACCTCCATGGACCTTGCCATCCGGGCCAGGGGCTATGGGCTGCGTCTGCCAGAGGAGGGGTATACGGTGGAGTAGAGGTATACGGGCAGTGTCCTTCCATGGAACCTACCTGCTGGGTCGGATCGACACCGGAAGAGGTACATACAGAGATACCATTTCACTTGAGATCTTCATGAATCATATCAGTCATTGTTCGAGGCTCCACCCTTGTTTGTTGTTTGCTGATTGTATGCTCCGGTAGTATGGGATGCCGGAGGGTTTGTATTCACTTGTTTGTATTCCTCGGTTGTATGGGCGGCCGGGGGACTCTAGGTAGACTTTTGCTATTTACTTACGGAATTGTTCTCTATTATGGATAAGTATGAGATTGGTTACTGCTAGACTGTTAGTTTCTGGATTTGAGATTGATATGATTAGTTGGGTTTGATTCATGTCTCTGAGCATGCCTATTATTACTCTTTCTCTCTTCTTCTTACACTTGAGGTTACCGGTATACCGTCCATTTCGTAAACTTATTTTGTATACACTATTATTGCAAGGACCCCAGGTGCGTTGTTTCTTACTTTCACCTGTGCCTATGGTGTGTATATTCTGCTTACTAGCCTCACATGTGGTTCTGTTGATTTCCCTCTGGGCTAGTTCCTGTTTACTTTTCGTTGATTTCTGTGACTGCTTGCTTCTATTCTGTCTATTACTACATTTTTATCTTATATGTGCCCAGTCGACCTATGATACCTACTGGGTACCTTATGCTTCGCATTTGGTGCTCACCCCTACCCCTTGCATCTTTGGGTGCAGATCCTAGCGTGGGCCATCGCCGTTAGATCGATGTGATTCGTGCTTGGAGATCTGTTGGGGACTACTTCAGACTGAGGGTGAGCTCTTGGCGATCGGAGCTTAGCTTTAGTTTATCTTTTTCTTCATGTGCTGTATTACCATTCAGAGACATCTGTATATATTGTTTTGGATTATTTGCACTCCGTGTATGTAGTTTGGGCTCTATACTATGATACCAGGTCTTGGGATTTGGTTTAGTTTTCGCATATGTATATATTTATATCTCTGTTATCTATTTTATTCGTCTTGTTCCCTTATTTTCTAGATAGTAGCCAATTACTAACTGTTCTGGGCTACGGGGATTGGTTCACCTACCGGGGGTTGTAGGTTCCATCATGACCGGGAAATTGGGTCATGACAAAAAAGCTGGGAAATGGTCGATCTCAGAGACCATGGGTTGGTCGACGGTCTGTCATCCAAGAGGACAGACCGTCAAAGGGATCCGTAGTTTGACTGGAGGAGTCTGGAAGTTTCTGGATCTCAGGGACTACGGGTGAAATGATGACCTTCGTCTAGAAGGATGGGCCATCCTGTAACCCGTTACTTCTGGGACCTGAAGGGGAGGTTTCTGAACTCTGAACGACGAGTCTCAGTCTATGGTGGGATGACAGTCCGTCGTTCAGAAGAACGGACCCTGCTTCAACTCGTCCTGTCTGGGACTCTTTTCTGGGGGTTTTAAAACTGAGACAACGAGTGAACAGGACGAACCATGGTTCCAAACTATGAACCATCAACTGACTCATCATCTCTGCAAACTTGAATTATTTTTGCGATTTTAACTTAGACAGATGAATAGGTTTCCCGGGTGTAACACCAACTATCTTCTCTGATGAAGATTCAACTCCTTCTGGGTAAACACGTACTGGACACTCTTATGGTCAGTAAATACATCCACATGGACACCATACAAGTAGTGGCTCCAAATCTTTAAGGAAAAAACAACTTCTGCAAGCTCAAGGTCATGAGTCAGGTAGTTCATCTCATGAATTGTAAGCTATCTGGAGGCATAGGTGATGACCTTACTATGCTGCATCGAGACACAATCCAAGCCTACTCTGGATGCATCATAACACACAACAAAACCATCTAAACCCTATGGTAGAGTTAAAACTAGAGTTGTAGTCAACTTAGTCTTTAACTCTAGGAAGTTCTTCTCACACTCATCTGACCACTAGAAGTTAACCTTTTTCTGGGTCAATTTGGTCAATGGGGTAGCTATTGATAAACATCCTTCAACAAATCTCCTGTAGTAACCAGCTAAACCAAAAAAAAAATTGATGTCTATCGGAGAAGTGGGTCTAGGCCAACTCTTCACTGCCTCTATCTATTGTGAGTCAACTTGGATGCCTTCACTATACACCACATGACCAAGGAAAGCAACCAACTTCAACCAGAATTCCCACGTACTGAACTTAGCAAATAACTGGCAATCCTTGAGAGTTTGCAGCACACCTCTAAAATGATTTGCATGCTCCTCTTCACCCTGAGAATACACGAGGATATCATTAGTTAATACAATGAAGAACATGTCCAAATACTATTTGAACACCCTATTCATAAAACCCATAAAAGATGCAGGAGCATTTGTTAGTCCAAAAGATATAACAACAAATTCATAGTGACCATACCGATTTCTGTAGGCTATCTTCAGAATGTCACACTCTCTGACTCTGAGCTGCTAATAACTGGATCTAAGGTTGTTCTTAGAGAAGCAACTGGCACCCTTAAGCGGGTCAAATAAGTCATCAATCCTGGGGATGGGATACTTATTCTTGATTGTGACCTTGTTCAACTGATGGTAATCGATGCACATCTTGAGAGAACCATCTTTCTTGTGCACAAAAAGAACTGGAGAACCTCATGGAGAGATGTTTGGTATGATGAAACCCTTATCTTGAAGGTCTTTCAACTGATCCTTTAATTCGTTAAGTTTATCTCGAGCCATTATTTAAGGTGGAATCGAGATAGGCTGGGTATATGGAAAGAGATATATTGTGAAGTCAATTTCCCTTTTGGGAGGAACTCTGGGAAGATCTTCTAGAAATGCATCTGGAAACTCACTAACCACAGGGATTGACAGAAGAGTTGGGGTCTCAGAATCTGAATCCTTAACCCAAACAAGATGATAGATGTGACCTTTGGAAATCATTTTTTTGGCCTTAGGTAAGAGAGGAATTGACCTACAGGCACAGAGGTATTACCCTTCTATTCTAAGACTGGATTTTTAGAAATCCAGAATTGAACTATCCTGGTTCTACAATCAACTTACGTATAACATGAATGTAACCAATCCATGCCTAGAATAATATCAAAATCAGTCATTTCTAACTCTACAAGATCAGTTGAGGTGACTATTTGAGAAACTGTGACTGGGCAATTTTCATATACCCGTTTAGCGATTCGTAAACCTATACAACAAGAATTATTGACAAAAATTCTTATAGAGGATTTCAGACATAGAGTTAGTTTTATCTTTTCTTGTCAACTTTACATTCACATTTATCTGATATTCAGAGTTATGTGATTGACTTTTTAGACTTGTGTTATAAAACCTATTTAGCTTCCGCACAAATATTATTATTTTATAAATACTTAGTACATGTCAGACTATAAGTTATCTTGGAGTCTCTTGGAACTCTAAGCATCGTGTTGTGTCTGGGGGGAGCCTCGGGGCATGACATCTAGCCAAGTGATGAAATAACTCAACTATGTATTGAAAATGAGGATTCATAACGGGAGAACGATGACCCATATGAAGATGTGTCTCAACTCTCGCACCCTAGTTACTTACAACTTTAAATCCCATTGGTACAAGGGTAATTATGATCAACATAATGTTCTCCAACCCCTTCTTGTAAGTGAGATTGAGAATTAGAGCTACCCAAACCTTAACGAGCAGCTTCCATAGGTCTATTAGAATAAGAGGCCATAACTTAGTTCCCTTAAAAGGGAAGATCACATTGCATTATGGACTTGTACATGATGCATATCCACAATAAGCTCAATGAAACATGTTATCTTGAAAAAAGGTATTATCCAAGAAGTATTAAAAAGAACAAATGTACTAACAAGTTATAAACAAAAGACCTAGACCCACAAACCTAAGGCTCTGATACCAACACTTGTAGCGACCCTCTTTGGAGGATGCCACTTACGAAACAAAAACTAATATAATACTTGTAACATTTAAAAGAGAATAATTTAAGACATATTCATTATCATTTAATAGCAAAATTAGGCCCATTCGATAAGAGTTAAAGGTACAATATTTTTCCATTTAGTAACTCATATTCTCTTAAGTAAAACAACATTAGAGTTTCAATTTATGATGATGGAACCTTTCAAAAATAATTAAGCATATACCTTATGAAATTTCATTTGTCATTTCACACAACTATAGACTCATGTTATAACTCATCACCAAACCTTCGAGTATCAAAAGTTAACTAGTTATTCATTCATACATGATTAAAAAATAAAATGTACGTTCAGTACATTACAAGACATACTTACACACCCTAAAACAGACAAACAAGCTACAAAATTTAAGCTTACAAACTATTGTTTTACGATAAAAAAAGTCTCCAAAATTAACATATATAGGTACAACATATGCATCATATACAAGTTTCAAAATCACTACAAAATTTAGATGCCTATATGCAGATGTGATCTTCTTAAAATCTCCAAAAAGTCTACTTCAAATGATCATCTTAAATTATTCTTCTGAATGTTACCTACAATAGAAAATAACTATCGCGAAACATAAAGCTTAGTGGTGTATTAACTTTGGGCTTGGAGCAATAAATTTCTCCAGTTTCCTTCTAAATTATTGGCAGCTCAATGTAACATATATATAAAAATTAATTAAACAATTATATAACAAGTATCAAATCAGTATTCAAAAGATCAAGTGTCAAGAAAGCTCATGGAACTATTTCACGAGATGTCAAATAATAATTTTTGCCTAATATATTTATCATTCCATCACACCAAGAATAATTAAATATTAAGAAGGAATTATGTCATGTATCAAGTAGGGCCGAAACCCAATAATCAAGAGAATCAAGAACCATGATAAAAATGGCTTTCTAGTTCATACTTAAATGAATAATTTCCAATATTAAGATGAACCATAAATCCAAAGTCAAGATGGCAAAAGATCCGAATCAAGAGGTATGCCGATACAGTGATAAAGTCACTTCCACAAGAAGGACAAAGTCCCAATAAAAATGCAGAATGATCGAGAAATTCATACAAGTGGGCGAATTAACGAATATCTCACAATAGTTTAAAAATACCAATACGATGATATAAGGTCACAAAAAAGTAAACGAAAGCTTCAAGATAATAATTGAAATATTCCATCAAATAACAAGAGTACAAGTTTCAGTATATACACAAACCAAATTTTAGCACATAAATAGTCCTACCACAACTTGAAGAATTGAAATCGTAGCCTAAACAAATGTGCCAACTTGCTCAAACAACTTTCCTTAGCTCGAACAAGAGTACATAGACCTTGGATACACAATCAAATACCCATTCAATATTCAATAATTTCGGCAGGTGAAAATGAACAAGATATACATCAAAAGTGAGCCTAGTTTTTACAAATTACACCAAATTCCTAAAACAGTAAATCTGGACAGCCCAACTGCCTTATGTTGTGACTCAATTTTTAATAAGTAAATGGAAAAACTAGACTTTGTAGTCTTCAAAAATATTATGGGTACATGTATTGGGGTTACAAATAGTCCACAATAATTAAAAAATATGTTTCGTACAAAAATATACACTCAAAATACTAACAACAGTACATAGGAGGTTTTTAAAGTGGAAAAACTGGACAAGACTTGTTTTGTGTTGCATCCATTTTCGAACCAATAAAAGAAAAAACAATTTTAGATATACAAACAAATATTGTAGAGATATGTGTTAGATTTCTAGAACTTATTTTTTCATTTAAAACCGATCTCTATACAACAAGATATTCTAGAATTACTAACATCTATATAGTTCCAAAAATGAGTTTTGCACAATTACCACAAGGGAGGGTGTTTCCTTGAGTTTCAGCCAAGTGGAACAAGTTATGCTAGTTTATAAGCTAGGAGTCTAGTGAGAAGAGTGTAGAAGTTTCTTAAGATGGAGGAAATGAAGTAATCAGGGGAAGTTTAATATTTCACACACAAGCTTGATATATATCCTAGAATAAACAATTAAAAAGGTGGTTGCCCAAAAATAAAGTTGGCTAACCCCAAATGTTAAATATATCTTCTATTTTACTACTGTTTATAAGATAAATATAGTTGTAGTAGTTTAAATAAATACCCCAAGATAATATCTTAAAATACAACCACAATTCAAGTTAAACGAATTTTCAAACATTGAAAAATTCGAGTTTAGGAAGCGTGAAGTAGAAGGTGTTCTTATTATCAAGGAATGGTCTATTAAAGTGCAAATATAAGTTTAAATATTTGGGGGTGTTACAGACCCCACCTAAGGAAAGAAACTAACCAAACTAAGCTAAGCAACAATTTCTAATCCCAAGGATCCTACACAAACTACGCCAAGTCTTAAAGGAGAAAAAACTACCTAAACTAAGGATTTCAAAGGTTAATTCTACCCTAAGGCCCCTAAACATGCTATACAAATCAAAAATACCAAAATGGAATGTATTCAAGTCATCAAATCCCACCAACCATTAGCAAGTTATCGTACGAATACCATAAGTGAGCAAAGTGTAAAAGTAGGTAAGCCATAACCTACCTGGAGGCCAAATACACGCTCATGAACCTACTAAACCGAAGCTCTCCCCTCCAAGAAGCCTTTGTATTCTGCCACGCTATAAAAATAACTATCTAAACATCAATATGAGAAGAATAATAATCATATCACTACTTCCAAATTTGGGCCAAAAATTGGGTCAAAAATCAATCCTCGGGACCCATCAATAGAATCAGAAATAAAATTTACAATTACAATCCCTATAGGGTAATAAACCAATGCCCGAACGTTGGGCACCAACAAGAATTATTTCAGGGAAGTCCACTTGATCAATGAAGGAAATTATAGAATTTAAGCTATCAATTCTACAGAATTGAGGAGGTATTATGCATAATAGACATGAAAATAGCACGAGAGAGGTACCAAGAACTTATCTGAACACTTCAATTCTCAGTTGCTAAGCTCAAGAGGAAACTTTTTGTGAAGGAAATGGAGTTAAAAATAAAGGAAGAGGATTATATACTGCCAGGGGTCCTTCATCATGATTGCGAGGACCTCTGTCATGATCACAAGATCGCATAAAGAAGACCTATCATAATTGAGAAGAACCCTGTCATGATAGCTAGACCGCATTAAGAAGACCCATCGTAATTGCGATGGTCTTCTCCGCGATTGTGAGGAAGGGAACTGGATAGGTAATGCGCCCAAATTACACCTTTTTTAGAAGCGCAAGCAGTCGTTGTTCAAATATAGTACCTAACAAAGGTTGGGGTCGATCCCACAGAGAATATGGTAGGACTGTGGGTGATTAGTGTTTACTTGCACTCTTAGCCATTTATTTCCCTTGGAAGGGGGATTTTAAGTAACAGTGAGTTATCATTGCTTAGATTAATAACAAGTAACAGTTGTTAGTTTCAACAGTTGTTATCAAAAAGAGAAGCGACTAGGGTAGTATTCCCCATGAGATCATAACTTAGTAAGGCATTTGTACTTAGTAAACTAGCTTGGTGCTTAGCATACAGAATTGGTAGGTTAGGTTCACCTAAACCCTTGATCTGGTAGATAAATGGATTTCACCACAAGCCTTGGTCCAGCAGTGAGTGTATGATTTACTAACCCTTACCCTGGATCCCAGATTAGCTATTCCCGGATAAGGTCAAGCTATTAGATGAGGGTTGATAGCCTCAAATCTCCATCATTGAACAACCCTTTTCCATCCACTACCTCCTTGGTCCGGCAAGCAAGGATAGGCGAGTTCTAACATTGCGCACCATTAAAAAGCAATCAAAATGAAGGGAAGAACAATACATGTATAAACACCGACCTAGAGTTACCAAGTATTTTGCCTACTTCGTTAATCCTTCATGGTTCCCACAACCCTAGTTATGGATTTAGCTGCTCATGTTCATAAGTGTATGATTAATGGTTGTTGGAACAATCATCAGCAGATACTTACAAGATGAAGTAAAGAATTCCAAAATCTTGAATAAAGTCTCAAGAACACTTCAATTAATCAAGAAAAATCTTTAATCTCAAGAACTTATGTTATAATGTCAAACCAAATGTAACAATATGGTTACTGTACGAGAAATTATGAGTAGCAACCAAAAATAAAAGCTAAGGGAAAATATTTGCAGACAAAAAGACCAAATCCTAACTATTCTAGGAAAGCTGGATGTGGCACTGCCGATGGGATACCCCATGGGCTGTCGGGCCTCTTCAAGTCTTGGTTCCATGCCTTCTGCCTTGATACCATGGGCTGCTATGATGGGACATCATGAGTGCAATGCCCATTGTGGTTGCCTGTTGGCTGCACTTGACTTTGTTTCCACAGACATTTCTGATGGGGCATCATAGATGCCACGCCCATCGTGGATGCCCGTTTCCCCTACTTGGTTGCTTCACATTTTCTCTGGCTTATAGGTATGAGCTCTGTGATGTCCCATCGTGTCATTCACGAGCGTCGTGGAAGCCCATCAGGCTTCAATGCCATAACTTCTCATGCTGCCTTGTCCAGACGTTGTCTCCCACGGGCCGTCGTGAGAGCGACACCCGTGGGGCATTACTTTTTACCCAGAAATCTGCAATACTTTGGCAGTTTCATTTTTTTCAATACTTTTCCCTGTACATGTAACAAATGACATCAAATCCAACAAAATGTACTTAAGATCTCCCAAAAATCCTTAGTTTTAATCGTCGAAAGTGTCATGAAATCCCGTCACATCAATACCCTCAACTTAGAATGTTTGTTTGTCCTCAAGAAACAAATGAAAACAAAAACTAAAATGGCGCTTAAGTAGAAGGAAACATGAAACTACAGCAGCAACATGATTCATTAAACTCTCAACCCTCAAAATAGTACCCACTCGTTAACAGCTCAAATACCAGTGCATGTTATCAAGTTATCAAAACAACACAAGACGGATCCATGAGTGACAACACGATATTCCTGAGTAAGCTAGCATGCACAACAGATATTCAAACAAAGTAATTAGTAATCGCAGTCTACTCTAGTGCCCTCATAACAAAAGAAGTCTCGATCACACAGAATTTCAGTTAAACTCACAGGGACTGGGAATCCTCTCACTCTCACAAAGAAATTCAAGTTGTACATGCACAATACCATAGGCTTGCCCTTATTTTCTATGCTTTGGCTTTCAAACAGTTTGGTTAGGATCACTATAGGACTTTGTTAGGCTTGTAATGTAGGCTTAGGGACTGGAATGGTACATTTGGGTAAATAGTGACTATGCCATCCTTGAGACTACAATTACTTCTTTATTTTCTCCACTATTCAGACCTTACAATTTTCCTCCCTTATTCTCCTTTATTTCAAACCTCTATACTTTTATCAAGCTTTGGGTGTGGCTTTTATTGCATTTTAGCACTTCTCTTTTCATTCACATTTTTCTTCACTCTTTTCTTTTCTTTTCTTTTTAGCACACAAACCACACCCAGTTTCTTTCTTTTTACCATTAACCCAATCTTTTCATATCCAACACTTCTTGTTTACCCCTATAGTATCCCCCACCTTCAACTTAGGATTTTAGCCTGAGTTGAGTTGCACAATGTCCAAGGAGAGACCAAGGCCAAAATAGAGACTTATAGGAAACAGGGAAGGTGAATAGGCTAACAACAAAAAGGTTTACTTTAGGCTTAAATTCATGGATCAAAGGAATTACTTTTCATTTGGTAGGTCATTTGGCTGAAGTGGACTAATTCAAAAATGGCCTATCATCATGTCCTAGCTAAACCTTTCTACAACCACAGCACTACTAAACAGGCATGTTCTAGATTGTACAGTATAACAAGAACAAATACTAGGAAGCTCACTTCACATATGGCACAGAGTTTAGAGTACAGATTAGCTAGTTACCGGTTCATGCCTTAGATTAAGCTACTTATCTCAGTTATATACATGCTTTTATTTACATATCCATCAAAGTCAGTTCTAACACCTTATTACACAAAAATTTGGAGGGGTATCCATATTTCAAAAATAAGACCATGGTTATATTCAGTTTCTAATTCACTTCTACAAACACACATCCTATACTAAACATTCCAGTTCAACAGAAATTAAAAGTCCTTAGGGAAAGAACACATGCGAGAAAACCCTAAAGAGTAGATACCATATAGATACCTTTATGCGTTGCCTCCCATGCAACACTTGATTTAACATCACGGCACGATGCGAGTGTTTTGTCTACTCAGACTTCACCAAAACACTCTACAAAAAACTAGATGACCACAACTTCCCTCACCACATCTAAAGAGATGTGCATTGTCCCCAATGCACTAAAAAATAATAAACAAGGTATAATAGGCATACCTGTGATGCCTAATCATGGTCATCAAGTGTAGCAAATATCGGTCCCACTGGATCGGTGCCCACATTCGTATCTCCAATAGAGGTTGCCTCCACAGTCCTCTCAACACTATCATCATCAGCTGCTCGAGCAGAATCATCACCATGAACTCCCATAATGGGGTATAAATAAGGTATATCAATAATGCCAGCAACACCACTAGTTGAACCACCCATGCCAATGGCATCAACCTCGATCTGTTGCATAGCCAGAGACTCCTTTGTTGCCCGCTCTAACTCTTTCCTGGCTATCTTCACATCTCTCTCCTCCCTCTTCTCTTGAGATTTCGGTCTAAGTGGAGATTTAGCTACTTAGACATTCTTCTCTTTTCTCTTCATTTTTTTCTGAGGCTCCGAAGACTCTTTTTCCTTTTCTGGTTCAGCATTTTTTTCCTTGACCGGTCTAGCCTGCCAAAGCTTGGGGTCCATAAAGTCCCATAAGTATAGCATTGGCTCTGAATTAATCTGTGGTAAGAGCATTGGATCCTTAGCTTGAGAAGATGGGCAATTTATCAATCCATCCATATCGACCCTAAGCTCTGCTATCTGCTGCTTTATCTCTGTAAGCCCAACTGCGCCCATTTACTATAGTTTCTCATCAACCCTATTTTATAATGCATCAATCCTATCATTCACAGTATGAAATGGTGCTATGGATCTCCAGATGAAGGCTTTAAGAATCGGCTGAAAATGCAAAGAAAACGTATTTATTTGTTCCTTAAACTCAATGGTCCTCTGAACTGTGTTGGCGAAATTGGCCGGATTAAAAACATATATGGAATCAGTTTCCTCCATTGGAGGTGCCATAGAAGAGGATGGCCCAGCAATAGTTTGCGAAGTTTATATACCCTGTGGGGTGGGCACAATAGTGGTGAATGGTGTCGCCACCGATGTCGGTACATGTGCCTCTTGGGAAAGAGCAAGTGTTTCTGAAGCACCGCTCAAACCCATAACTCTTGTTTCATTCTTGGATATCTCAGGGTGATGTGTCTGGGTGGCCTACTATGCATGATTTACACCCGCATATTTAGGGACATCAGCTTCATCACATTGCTCAGTAATGAGGCAGGGAAATAGATATTAGGAACTTATCTTGGTGACTCTATCCCTGATCTCTTCTGCTATGATTTGCCTAAAGTTTATCTTGTAATTTAATAACAAGCTAGCCAGTAAGATAGCTCTTTACAGAGTGAGCTAGTTGTTCCCACCCATCGGCATCAGCCGCAGTCATACTATGGCCTACCAAAACTTGGCCTCAAATAATAGGGAGGCCTTTGTGATTTTTGGGTTGTCTTGATTTGGCCCGCTTGGGTTCCCGGTTGTTGTGAGCTGCTTGTCCAACCATTTTGTCCATTTCTCTTCTATTTTCATCCTATGAACATACCTAAAAGGGTCGGTGGCAATCTCATATCCGGGCCCAAAGAGGAACTTGTTCATAGTTTCAGAGGAGATGTTCGCAGGGACACCTCACACTGGTACTCTCTCAAGAGTGGGCAGGTCAGCAGATCTTTAACCCTTTTGGCATATGCTGTCCAATATGGCTTGGTAGTTCGCATAAAACTCTCTCACAATAAGTTGTTAGTAGTCCGGGAGTGGCTTTCTCGTCTAACCCAACTGGTAGTACCGGAAATATTCATCAAGCTTAGGGAAATTCTTTAGCTTGAAAGGATATATCCTCCATTCCTCAGCGATAGGCCATCTCAGATTCCCCCGTGCTGTCACCTCGAGCCTATAATAAAATGTTTTCTTCGACTCTTTGATATTCCACCTAGCTTTCTCTCGAGTGAGTACCAGCATTGTATCAGGTCCTGTCAGAGTGGGTGAAGAAGTCTCTCTTTTCAGAGTGGTTATCTTTGTATCAGACTCAACATATACCCTCTGCATCTTTAGCCGAACTGTGCTTAGACCCTAATTCATTATCATTTCCTTACTCGGTCCCAGTTCTCGTGCCACTAGAGACCTGTTGTAACACCCCAAAATTTGACCCAGCTTTTAAACTTAAGAAAATCTGAAATTTTTTGAAATTTATAGAAATTATGGGTCCAAATCATAGACCATGGTTCAAACCAAGAGTCGTGAAGTGAACCTGTAGTTCCAATTTGTTGGTTTGACCTCTGGTCTGAGAACCACGAGTTAGTTCTATGGATTGTGGTTTTGACTATGGTCCATCCTTTCAACTCGTGGAATCTGATCAGAGGGTTGATAGGTTCCCCAGGTTTTACGATTGGTTTCTATGGCCCGTAGTTTGAACTATGGACCGTCTTGTAACTCGTAGAACTTGTTCAGAGAACTGCATGTTTCCCAAAAGCTACGACTTAGGTCTACGACCCGTGATCCATTCTATGAGTCCATCCTGTTAACCCATAGTTTGGCTTCTACAACCTGTTCACTTGGCCAGGTATGACGGATAGAAACCACGAGTTGTGGTTTGGTCTACGACCCTTGGAATCCGTCTGTGGTCCCTGAAAGTCAACTTTTTCCAGCTTTTTCCTCATTTTGTTATAGGGGTATTTTAGTTATTACCCATCTTTTAACTCCTAAGTGAGGTCGTTTTGTCCATTTTTAGCATGATTTCTAAACCTATTATCCTAAGTTCCTTCTCATCACCTCATTCATCTCCCAAAAAGGAAAAGAACTCCTTCAAGCTCCAAGTCTCAAGCTCCAAGTTCAAGTCTCCTTTTCTTTTCAATTACTAGTGGGTTAGCATCAATCAAGTGATGTGGGTATTCAATAAGGGAATCCCTTCACCCTTATGCCCAATCTTCTGAATTGAATTTATGGATTTCTAAATTAGGGTTCTTACTCAAATTGGAGAAAAGTTATGGGTCTTCTTCTAAGGCATTAATTCATGATTTCCTACTACATATCTATGATTTAATTGAAGTTCCTCTGTTGATTTCAAAAGTCCATATGATTATGATGAATTTTAGCATGTTTTCATTGGATTACATGGCTTCAAGTAAAATTGGTATGTCTAGGTATCATGACCTCTATTTTCATGAAATTGCATGCCTAATTCTTCAAGTTATAATATTAGAAAGGAAAGTATATTTTGAATTATGGTTTTGCAAAGCTTTAAGATTCATGACTTGTGAATTGCATGACACCAGATATGTCCTTATGCTTTTCCAATAGTTTTGGACATTAGATATGTCCCTCTGCTTTATAAATGGTTTGGCATCCAGATATGTCTACCTAAGTTATGAACAATTTTGACATCAGATATGTCTACCTAAGTTATGAACAATTTTGACATCAGATATGTCATAAGTATTATGAGCTATATGTATTTGTTTTTTGGAGTAGTATTAGCATCGAGTTGGACAGGGTGAGAGTACCCTTAGTCCCAGAACTACGTGCCCCGATATGTTTTAAGTCCTTTCAGTTGGGCCTCAAATTTAGTGATCATGCCACAATCATGCCTCTATGCCCTATCAAGGTATATTGTGTCCTTTCGATGGGGCATATACATCGGATTCCATGTAGCTCACATGGTCTATGTCAGTTAGAGAACCTTCCACAAAAATAGTATCAGGTTTTAAAATGCATTGACTCTTTGCCTTTAGTTTTCAGGACTAGTATGATTACTATTATATTTGTATAACTTTCTTTAGCATCACATCGAGTCTCTTGCATTTCAGTTTTACACTCATAGCATGATTTTGGTTTTACAAGTTTATTTAGCATGCTTATCTCAGACTCCTATTTATCTTACATATTCGGTACATCCTATAGTACTGACGCATTTTGCGCTGCATCCTTTTACGATGCAAATTCAGGCACCTGCCCCTCAGACTCGTTGCTAGACTATGCCAGACTTTCAGCTGAGTAGTGGTGAGTCCTCATTCTTCGAGGACTAGAGTTAGCGAGCCTATCTTTATGTTTTCATTTTAGATTTTTGAGTTAGCTGGGGTCTTGTACCAGCAACTCTTATTGATAGTTAGAGTCTTTCCAGACATAGACAGTATTCGGATCTTCTTTTTGATATGTATCTTATTCGACTTGATTATCTATATATTTGATTTCAGATCTTCCTATTATGATTCGGCTTATCTATTTATTTATTTGAGTTATTCTATGACCAAGGGTTAACTTGGGGAACTTGTGGTCCTAGGTCCCGTGTTACATCTAGGGGTAGCCTCGGGGTGTGACACCTGGGTAGCTAGTTTTTGCCCTCCTTTAGCTGGTGAAGGAGCATGGTCATTTTTTGCGCGAGAACTAGCGGAGCCGGAAGATGATCCTTCCTCCTCTGCAGGTGCTTTTCCTCCTTCCTCATCAGACTAGGAAGGAGATACGATCAGCTTTATTATGGTTTCGCAGATAAGGGGGGTGTTGTCTGAATCACTCTTCTCAACTTTAGAATTACTTTGATTCTTCAGTCGAGACTTGACTGATGTATCCTTTGCTTTCTGAGCCCCATCGTGTCGCAGTGGTGTTTTTAGTGCCATAGTACCTGCAGGCAACCATCGTTAGCACCAATTTCAAAAATTGAAAAAGCAGAAAAATTTACACTTAGAAAAAAAATGTAGTAAATTAAGCCTCCCACGAATGTGGGAGGTCAGACGTCACATGGCACAGGGTGTCGGAATGATCCAGTGAATTATGCAGGTGAACTTGTCCTCCCATGACCCTGTTCCACGGGTGTAGAAAGGGCATCGGATCTTGACAGTGGGATTTTTAAGGATGAGTTATCCTCTCACGGCCTCCTGCCATGAGTGTAGGAGGTCCGATGTCCCATTTGATCGGACGTCAAATCTAGCCAGAGGAATTTTCAAACCTTAACCTATTTCCAACGCCCTGACCAATGCCCATCGTGCCTGAGATGGCCCATTTGCTATCCCGTGGGATCAAGTCAGGTGCAAAAAACTACTCTTCCTCAATTCTTTTATTTAGCATGCTTTTCTGCTCACCCAAACAATAAACATACAAAACTTGTGCACACCACATCAACCGACTACAATACCACAACACAACCCTAGTTCCCACTCTTCTTACTTATACACACAATCACATACAAAAGCATAGTTTAAGTATAGGGTTTGAAACTTTCATTATGATTACCAAAAATCTAGTTGCTTCATTAAAAACCCATAGACAATGACACACCAAGAGACAATTTAAAACCATGAGAAAGTAAACTTACTTTTGGTATTGCACAAAGTTTGAAGAAAACTTGAGTCTTGGGTGATGTATTGAACTTGCTAGATGGCACTAATGATTGTGAAGATAATATGTAATGTGAGTAAAAGAAGATGATCATGGGTTGAGAGTCTTTGGGGATTTGATCGTGCTAAGGTGAGAAATAGATAGATTTGTTTAAGGAGGGAGATGAAAGGTTGACCTCAATTAAATGTGGTCAATATACCTAATAGACACGGGGAAAAAGGGAAAGGGATTCCGGGTTGGGTCGGGTCGAAAATTAAAAACAAATTACAATTGTTGACCCTTTTTTACCGACCCAGATGATGGGCTATGCAATGCCCGTCGGGCATACTATGGCCCGTCGTGCAATTACTTACCTGGGTATATGAAGCTGGCCTCCCACGCTCGTCAGGGATAAGACGGCTTGTCACATGGGATGTGGGAATGAGTCAGTGGCTCCTTGTATTTGTTCGTGGCTTCATGACCATCTTCCACGCCTATCGGAGCAGCGATGGCCCGTCATTTAGGGCATGGAAGTGGGACCGACCACCCTTTCTTCAACACTTAGCATTTTTGTTAGCTTGGAATCCCTAGTCCCACGGGTGTAGCACCTGCGATAGCCCATCACAGAGCCCGTAGGACCCCTTTTTACCTACAAGTCTTGAAGTTTTGTTCTCATCTCACCACTTCCTGCACATTCAACTCACATTAGTCCATGGGTTGGCTCCTATGAAATGCCTTATTTAATGTCACGGCACGATGCGAGTGTTTTGTCTATTCAGACTTCACCAAAATACATTACAAAAGAACAAATAAGAAGAAAAATCCATGGGTTACCTCCCATGCAGGGCCTGATTTAATGTCGCGGCACGACGCAGGTTGCTTGATTACTCAGGATTCATCAAGCTCCTTGGGTGGGACAAACTTATCAAGGCTCCAGGCTTCAATTGTTTTGAGATCCTCTACTGTACCAAAATAAGCTTTAATCGGCTGTCCATTACCCTTGAACCTCTTTCCTTTATGATTCTGAAGTTCAACGGCTCCGTGAGGAAACACTTTTACCACCTTGAATGGTCCAATCCAGTTGGACTTCAACTTTCCAGGAAACAAGCGAAGTCTAGAATTGAAAAGCATGACCAAGTCACCCAGATAGAAGTTTCTCTTTTCTATCTTCCTTGTCATGATACAATTTCATCTTTTCTTTATATAGGGTTGAACTCTCATTTGCATTCAGGCGAAACTCATCCAACTCATTCAATTGCCCAAGTCGCTGCAACAATGCTTCAAACCAATATAAGTTCAGCTTCTTCAACGCCCACAAGGCCTTATGCTCTAACTCAACCGGAAGATGGCACGCCTTTCCAAACACAAGCTGATATAGTGACATACATATTGGCATTTTGAATGTAGTCCAGTATGCCCACAAAGCATCATCTAGTTTTCGCAACCAATCCTTTCTATTGGCATTAACAGTCTTGGACCTGATTGACTTGATCTCGCGGTTAGAGACTTCCACTTGCCCACTAGTTTGAGGATGATAGGGGGTTGCAACTTTTTTCTTCACTCGATATTTCTCTAACAATGCACGAAACAACTTGTTGCAGAAGTGAGAACCTCTGTCACTAATTATTGTCCTTGGTGTACCGAATCTAGAGAATATGTTCTTTTTCAAGAATGCTGTGACACACTTACCCTCATTACTGGGAAGTGCAACCACCTCTACCCACTTTGATACATAGTCAACAACCACCAATATGTACCGGTTTCCATTAGACAACACAAACGGGCCCATGAAGTAAATACCCCAAACATCAAATAGCTCAATCACAAGGATGGAATTAAGAGGAAGCTCATGCCTCGTTGATATACCTCCTTCTCTTTGACACCTGCTACAAGCTTTAGCAAAATCATAGGCGTCTTTGTGAATAGTCGGCCAATAGTAGCCGCATTGCAAGATATTGTGTGCAGTTTGAATGCCACTATGATATCCCCCAAAAGGGGATGAATGACAAGACTCTAAAATATCCATTATCTCAGCTTCTTGCACACATCTACAGATCATAGTATCATCACACACACGAAACAAGAATGGTTCCTCCCAGAAGAATTTCTTAAAATCTTACATGAACTTTCTTCTTTGGTGCACGAACATATCAGGAGTCACAAAATCACTTGCCAAATAGTTGGAAAAGTCTGCAAATCAAGGAATCAGGTCTTGCGAGGCAGCTAACACTTGCTCGTTTGGAAACCAATCATCAATCTCCTATTCATCATTTAGCTTCAGCATTGCTTCTTCTTCAAGTCTAGACAAATGGTTTGCTACCTGATTTTCAGTACCCTTTCGGTCCTTGACTTTAAAATCAAACTCTTGTAGCAGCAACACCCATCTACTTAGCCTAGGCTTAGCATCTATCTTTACCATGAGGTAATGAAGAGTTGCATGGTCAGTATGCACCACAACCTTCGTGCCAAGCAAATATGATCTAAATTTCTCAAACACAAAGACCACAGCAAGAAGCTCTTGTTCAGTCACTTTGTAGTTCTTTTGAGCTGGGTTAAGTGCTTTACTAGTGTAGTATATGGGATGAAGAATCTTTTCACGCCTTTACCCAATCCACTAGCATCGCACATAACCTCAAAAGGTTGAGACCAATCTGGAGAAATAATGATGGGAGCATAGACCAACTTTTCTTTAATGCATTCGAGTGCCTTCAAACATGCATCATCAAACACAAACTTTACCTCCTTCTCCAATAGGTTGCACAATGGATTAGCAATTTTTGAGAAGTCTTTGATTAACCTCCAATAGAAACCAGCATCCCCTAAAAATCTCTGAATCCCCTTTATAGAAACTGGTGGAGGAAATTTTTCAATCACCTCAATCTTCGCTTTATCAACCTCAATACCCTTCTTGGAGATCTGATGGCCAAGAACTATACCCTCTTTCACCATGAAGTGACATTTTTCCCAATTATGTTCCAAGTTGCATTCTTCACACCTCTTTAGTACATAACTGAAATGGGACAAACACTCTTCGAAAGAATCACCCACCACTAAAAAGTCATCCATGAACACCTCAATAGTGTCCTCCACCATGTCAGATAAGATAGACATCATGCAATTCTGAAAAGTTGCTGGTGCATTGCATAGACTAAAAGGCATCCTTTTAAACGCAAATATCCCATATGGGCATGTGAAAGTGGTCTTCTCTTGGTCTTCAGGAGCAATCGAAATCTAATTTTAGCCTGAATAACCATCAAGAAAACAATACCATCCTCTACCAGCAAAGTCGGTCTAACATCTTATCCATGAATAGCATCGAAAAATGATCCTTTTTAGTCCAAGCGTTCAGTTTCATATAATCCATACATATAATGCCTTATTAGGATCAACTCATTATTTGCATTAGGGACTACAATAATCCCACCCTTCTATGGCACACATTGAACAGGTCTCACCCAGTCGCTATCCGCAATAGGGTAAACCACACTTGCATCCAACTACTTGATAATATCCCTTTTAAAAACCTCTTGCATCGGCTGATTCAACCTACGCTGGTGATCAATACTCAAAATGCAATCTTCGGTTAGCTAAATTTTATGAGTGCAGATTCCAGGCTAAATCCTAATTATGTCGGCAATGGACCAACCAATAGCCCTTTTGAACTTTCTTAACACAGAAACTAGAGATTCAACTTGACCTTCTCCTAATTCTGTAGCAACAATAATTGGCAAGGTCTCATTAGCTCCTAAGAACACATATCGAAGATGAGATAGAAATTCCTTGAGCTCCAAGACTGGAGGGTCCTCAATAGATTGTCTGGAAGGCGGTGTCTGTCTATTCTTTAGGTCTAAATCAAGCTTCTTTGGGGCGTAGGTATAAGACCCCATACCTCCAAGTGCTTCAACCATATAATCATACACTTCAATGTAATATCCATCAATATTCATAATCACGGATGCAAGTGCTTCAACACCAAGTATCTCCTCAACAGGCACAATTAGTTGATCCTCATCAACCACATCAATAATAGAAACCACTCGCTTGTCATAATAATACTTCATAGACTGGAAGACATTTAAAGTGACTACCTAATCATTCAATCTAAACTTTATCTACCCAGTCTCTAAATCAACCAACACGCGTCTAAAAGCAAGGAATGGTCATCCCTATATGATAGGAACCTCAAACTCAACCTCCCAGTCAAGAATAACAAAGTCCGCAGGGAAGATAAAATTATCAACTTTTACAAGTACATCAAAGAGAATTCTATAGGCCTTTTCACTGAATGATCTTCCATAAAAAGCCGCATTGTAGTTGGTTTGGAGTCTCCCAAGCCCAACTGATTAAACACTGCTAGTGGTATCAGATTGATGCTATCACTAAGATCACACAATGCCTTAGAAAAGTAGAATGCTCTAATTGTGCATGAAATAGTGAAAGCTCCAGGATCTTCCTTTTTCTGCACCAACAAATGAGAAACTATAGAACTACAATGGTGTAAATTATCTGCAGGCTCAAAGTTCACAGTTATTTTCTATAACACACCAAAAAATCTAATCAGCGGTCTAAATAAGAATCTCTGAAAAATCCTAAGTTTCCAAAAATCACGAGTCCAAATCACAGTTCGTGATTTGAACCACGAGTCATGGTTCTGAGTCATGATCCCAGACTTTTAAAATTTAGTCTCTTGGTTGAGACTACGAGTGAGTTCTATGAACTGTAATTCTTTCTACGGACTGTAGAATGCACTTATGGAATCAGACCTGAGGACTAACTTGGTCCCAGGGACCATGAGTTGTTTTTATGGGTCATCATTTGATTCACAGACCATAGAGATAACCTGCAAAACCTATTCAGAGGATGGCAGTTTTTCCAGAAATTATGACTTGGGTCTACGACCCGTGATTCATTCTATGGGTCTGACCTGCTGACCCATAGAATGCCTTCTGCAGATTATTCCTTTGGCCAGGAATAACAGATGGGAACCCGGAGCCATGGTTAGGTCTACATTCCGTGGAACCCATTTGTGGTCCCTGAAAGTCAACTTCTCCCAACTTTTTCTTAATTATATCCCAGGGGTAGTTTAGTCATTACCCACCCTTTTAACTCCTAAGTTAGGTTTTTTTGACCATTTTTAGCATGGTTTCTAAACCTATTAGCCTAATTTCGTTCTCATTACCTCATTTATCTCCCAAAAAGGTAAAAGAACTCTCTCGAGCTCAAGATCTCAAGCTAAAAGGTCAAGCCTTCTATTCTTTTCAATTTCAAGTGGTTAGCCTCCAACAAGGTATGTGGGTATTCAACAGCGGGTTCCTTTCACCATTGTGCCCAAAACCCCAAATTCTCAAATTGATTTATGAACTTGTGAAATTAGGGTTTTAATCTAAATTGGGGAAAAACTTATGAAATTAATTTTTATGCTTAAATTCATTGTTTCTTATTACTTATTTATGATTTGATCATGATTCCTTTATTGGATTTAAAAGCCCAAGCATTAAAGTTTGTTTCTAGCATGATTCCATTGAATTGCATATTTTGAAGTGAAATTGGACATGATTAGATATCATGACTTTATGAATTTATGAAATTGCATGCCTAATTCTTCAAGCATGACTTTAGAAAGAAAAAAAGTATGATTTAAATTATGGCTATGCTTTACTTAAAAAATTTAGTATAGGAGAATTGCATAGTACTTGATGTGTCTTCATGCTTTTCAAAAGAGATTTGGTATTCGATTATACCTTCATGAACTTATGAGCTATATATATGTTTTAGGAGTAGTATTAAGCACCGAACGATGAGGGTTCAATTACCCAAGTCCAAAACTACGTTGCCAGTATAGGTTATGATTTTCCCTATGGGCTTATGGGAGTGAATCCACATCTTGATTATGGTGTCCTGTGTCTTAGCGGGCATTAGGGCAGCTTTTCCAACTAGGGTTATATAATTGGCTGTGGTGATTCGTTTCTTGGAAGGGTTCGAGTCAGCTTTTCTAACTAGGGTCATATAGTTAGATTCCATGTAGCTCACATGGTCTATTGTCGGTTATAAGAAACTCCTGTATGAAAGCTTTTGACTTATATAAACTGATGATATCTACTTTGAGTTTTGACTTTTATTTTATGATTTACCATTAAATTTATGACATTTACCTTTGAAACTTCATTTATGCATGAACTAAGTTCTTATTCACATTTCAAGCACGTTTTTTTACATCAAGTATCTTTCACATATTCAATACATAGTGTAGTACTAACGCATATTGTGCTACATCCTTTTATGATGCAGATTCAGGCACCTATCCCTAGACTCGTGGCTAGGCTACGCCAGACGTTCAACTGACTGTTGGGGAGTCCTCATACTTTGAGGACCAGACTTATGAGTTGTTCTTATTTCCTTTATGTTGGATTCTGGAGTTAGTTGGGGTCTTGTCCCATCAACTCGTATTATTAGACTTAGAGGCTCCATACATAGCTAGTTGTATTCCGGATTTATATTTAATAGATTTTATGCAATATCAGGTTATGGATTTATATCTTATCTAAGTATGCTTCCACTTTATTTTCTTATGTTTATCTGAGTATGCTATGACCAAGGGTTAATCTAGGGCATTTGTGTCCCAGATCCCGTGTTACATCTAGGGAGTAGTCTCGGGGCATGACAAATTTGGTATCAGAGACTTAGGTTCAAGAGTCTTAGGGTATCTGAAGCCGCATCGAGTAGAATTTATTTAATGTGTGTGAAGCGCGCCACACTTATAAGAGGAAAGATATGAGATGTATTAGGAAAAAGTTTACTTCTTTCATGATCAATATTGTGTGATATAGTTAATTCTGTTACTCCTCTAATCCATTCATGTTACATTTCAGATTATGTCTCCATGACGTGCTATGCCTCCCCGAGTAGCTCGAAATGTTGTCCCTCCAGTTCCAGCCCCTGAGGTCACAATTGCAGAGTTTCGAAATGCGATCCACCTATTTGCTTAGACTATGGCTGCCCAAGTCAATCAGTAGTCTCTTATTCCCGTTCACCCTCACGGTGGAGTGGCAACCCCAGTTCGAGATTTCATCTGTATGAAACCACAGGAGATCTGGCTCCTTATGGGGCACTCTATGGATGAAGGTGTAGATCTCCTATTGATGGATTCGAGGTTGGTGAGGCAGCCTTGATTGGTCCAGATTTGGTGCATAAGACCATGGAGAAAGTTAAGATTATTAGGGAAACTTTGAAGATCGCTCAGAGTCGATAGAAATCCTATGCAGATATGAGGAGGAGGGAGTTAGATTTTGAGGTTGATTATTGGATATTTCTTATGGTGTCGCCCATGAAGGGTGTGATGAGATTCGGGAAGAAAGGAAAGCTTAGTCCCCATTTTGTAGGCCCTTATCAGATTCTGAAGAAAGTTGGTAAGGTTTCTTATGAATTGGATTTTCCAACAAAATTAGAAGTGGTTCATCTGGTTTTCCATATTTCCTTGTTGAAGAAGTGTGTTGGATCCGACCTTGATTGTTCCATTGGAGGATGTAGGTGTGAAGGATAGTCTCACCTATGAGGAGGTTCCCGTATAGATTCTTGATCCTCAGATCTGGAGATTGAGAAACAAGGAAGTCGCCTCGGTGAAAGTTCTTTGGAGAAACCAGCTTGTAGAGAGAGCTACTTGGGAAGTTGAAGAGGCCATGAAGGCCAAATATCCCCATCTCTTTCCTTCCAATAAAGTTTCAGCTTGAGGTAATAGCTTCATCCTTACTATATCCCTTTGAATCTACTCCATCAGTTCCCTTCATGATCCTAGCATGCATTGATGTTTCCCAAAGTTAGTTCAGTTATGTCTTAAGTTGAGGAGTCACTATTCATGTTTTGATGTTTGGTTGGGCTGTTATTCCTCTAAGTTTTCCTTGCCTAGTCTTTATTTGAGGATGAATGATCCCAAGGGGAGGGGGGATATTGTAACACACCAGAAATCTAATCAGCGGTCTAAAGAAGAATCTCTGAAAAATCCTAAGTTTCCAGAAATCACAAGTCCAAATCACGGTTTGTGATTTGAACCACGAATTGTGGTTCTGAGTCGTGATCCCAAACTTGTAAAATTTAGTCTCTTGGTTGATACTATGAGTGAGTTCTATGGACCATGATTCTTTTTATGGATCATCGAATGCACTCGTGAAATCAGGCCTAAGGACTGACTTGGTCCCATTGACCACAAGTTGTTTCTATGAGTCGTCGTTTGATTCACGAACCGTAGAGACGACCCGTAGAACCTGTTCAGAGGATGGCAGTTTTCCCAGAAATTATGACTTGGGTCTATGACCCATGATTCATTATGGGTTCGTCCTATTGACCCATAGACTACCTTCTGCAGATTGTTACTTTGGCCAGTAACGACGGATGGAAACCATGAGCCGTGGTTTGACCTACGATCCGTGGTCCCTGAAAGTCAACTTTTCCCAGCTTTTTCTTAATTAAGTCCCAGGGGTATTTTAGTTATTACCCACCCTGTTAACTCCTAAGTGAGGTCATTTTGACCATTTTTAGCATGATTTCTAAACTTATTAGCCTAAGTCCTTTCTCATTACCTCATTCATCTCCCAACAAGGAAAAAGAACTCTCTCAAGCTCAAGATCTCAAGCTCCAAGATCAAGCCTCCTATTCTTTTCAATTTCAAGTGGGTTAGCCTCCAACAAGGTATATGGATATTCAACAATGGGTTCCTTTCACCCTTGTGCCCAAACCCCCCAATTCTCAAATTGATTGATGAACTTGTGGAATTAGGGTTTTGATCTAAGTATGGGAAAAACATATGAAATCAGTTTTTATGCTTAAATTCATGGTTTCTTATTTCTTATTTATGATTTGATCATGATTCCATTATTATATTTAAAAGCCCAAGCATTAGCATTTGTTTCTAGAATGATTCCATTGAATTGCATGTTTTCAAGTTAAATTAGACATGATTAGATATCATGACTTGATGAATTTATGAAATTGTATGCCTAATTCTTCAAGTATGACTTTAGAAAGAAAAAAAGTATGATTTAAATTATGGCTATGCTTTACTTCAAGAATTTATGATATGAGAATTACATGGTACCCGATGTGTCTTCATGCTTTTCAAAAGGTATTTGGTATTCGATTATACCTTCATGAACTTATCAGCTATATGTATGTTTTGGGAGTAGTATTTAGCACCGGGCGATGAGGGTTCTATTACCTAAGTCCAAAACTACGTTGCCAGCGTAGGTTATGATTTGCCCTATGGGCTTATGACAGTGGATCCACATCTTGATTATGGTGTCCTGTGTCTTAGCGGGCATTATGACAGCTTTGCCAACTAGGGTTATATATTTGGCTATGGTGATTCTTTCCTTAGCAGGGTTTGAGTCAGCTTTGCTAACTAGGGTCATATAGTTAGATTCCATGTAGCTCACATGGTCTATTGTCGATTATAAGAAACTCCTGTATGAAAGTTTTTGACTTATATAAACTTATGATATCTACTTTGAGTTTTGACTCTTATTTCATGATTTACCATTCAATTTATGACATTTACCTTGGTAACTTTATTTATGAATGAACTAAGTTCTTATTCACATTTCAAGCATGTTTTCATTACAGTCATACATCTCTCACATATTTAGTACATCCTGTAGTACTGACGCATATTGTGCTGAATCCTTTTACGATGTAGATTCAGGCACCTATCCTTAGACTCGTGGCTATGGAGTTTTGAAGTTTAGAGTTGGAATCTAGCTTGGCTAGTAAAGAGTTAAGGCTTGGTTGCCTTCGATGGCTCTATTTCGTTGGGTGTCGTCTGGTCGAGGAGGCTACCCGGGTTGTCTGAGAGAGTAGTGCGGGATTTGTATCCGCAGTTGTTAAGCTTCTTCTCTTCCCTTCCTTCTTGACTTTCAAGGACAAAAGTCCTTTTTAGTAGTGGATGATGTAATGACCCTTCCAGTCATTCTCATGTTTTCGCCTTTCTTGTACTGTTAGAGGGTGCTTGTAGCGGCCCCAATTTATTTATGACTTGCTGGGACCGCTAGTTTGGTGCTCGGGCCATTTGTTTGGTCTTTTTGGCCGTTCCTGGATTTAGAGCTTCAACTTTGGAAATGATTGACTTCGGTCAACATTCTTAGCTATCGTGCTCGAAATGGAATTTTGACAGTTCCGTTAGCTCTGGAGCATGGACTTTGGTCTACGAGGAAATTTTGTTGAGATGCGGGAGCTATTAATCTTGTAATTCTCTCTCGTTCAGTGTTTTCATGAGAGTTGGGCTTATATGGTTGACTTTGGTCTGCATTTGGAGTAGATGGCCTCAAATGGAAATTCTGTCAGTGTTATTAGCTCCAGAACGTCGAGTTTAGGCTAGAGGAACCATTGCTTTGGGTCCCGAGGCTTCCAGACTTATTTTCGGCCATTGGGTTCTATTTTAGAAATAGTTGGCCTAAGGTTGGTTTTGGTTACGAGACCCACTTCTTTGTTAAATCGACATCCAATGGGGATTTTTATCGATTCCATTGGATCCAAAGTGCCATTTCTAGTAAAATAGCTCTATTCATTTGTGTCTGTGGGACCTCGGATGAATCCCGATGGTCCATTCAAAGTTTTAGGCTTAGTTGAGTTTTATTGTACCTATTGGGTCCGCATTTGTGGTCATTTGACCGCATTTTCAGCCACCACAATTGTAGTAAAATGCCACATTTGCAATGTTTTTCAGCATTTGTGGTGCTTTGGCTGCATTTGCAATAAAAGTGCTGCAATTGCGGTATCTGCTGGCAATGTTATAAATAAAACGTTCTTCTCTATTTTCTCATTTTCCAACTTCATCCCTCCATTATTAAAGCTCCCAAACTAAATTTGCACTACTTCTGGCCATAATTTTCTTAGGGTAAATTCACCATAGCTTTGGGAGCACTTTTCCGTAATTAATCCGGAGGGTTCATTGCTAATCTCAGATTTTCATTCTTATTATTCCCTCCATTGTTGAAAATTCTCAAAGCTTGGAAATTACTTGTAGATTCGGTTTTTTCTTGGTCTTGCATGCGCGTGGGTTCGTGGAACTCACCTCCTTGATGTTCTCTCTTGTTGTGGTAAGCGATTCTTGCCCAATTTCAAATTTTTCATTCTTAAATTCCTTCTTTGGTTCCTTGTCTTATAGTGGCTGTTTTAGCTCAAATCTCATGCCCAAATTCTTCAATTTTTTTGGCATGTGCTCCCATGATCGTGGTAATCATTTTGTGCTTCTTCATTTTTGAATTTGGGTTGCGGGGCCCATAGGCCCCTAGGCGACCCTAAATTTGGCCAGGCTATTATTATAGTGATATGGGTATTGTTAGTCTCCTTTTGACGTGTAGATTATTGTATTGATAGTATTTTCATGAATTGGAGCTTCCCAGAGCAGTTCGAGCCTGGACGACGCCATTCACATAATTAGTCATCACATGACAGGTAGGTTATGGTTTCCCCTCTCTAGACTCTGGGTATATAGACTATAACTGCTCTAATTAGTATCCTTGGGAGGGTTGTTATAAGTTGGTACCACAGACCTTGTCCTCCTTTCTATCCATTTATTTCATACGTTGTTTGTAGTATCCACATAGTATTGTATATTACCCTTATGGTCCTGTACTGCCTTGTATTGACTTTGGAATATAGATGGTGGGTTATTTGGGAATGTCCGCGAGTCCCAGATATAGAGCTTTTATTTTAGGCCGGTTATGTCTGATGTATAGCTGTTGAGCCTGTGTAGAGCCGGAAGGAATATTTGTTAGCCGTTGGGCTTATTTATATTTGTGTGCAAGCATATCATCCATGTAAAAGGTTTTTCCCTGCATGTTTTATCATTGTTTTGGCTTCGGGCATAGTATAGATGATTTTCTAAACCTTGCATCGCCCTGGGGCTCATTTTTTATATAAATGATGATAAGGCGGGATTTAGATGATTTTAGACTTGATTTTCCTACTGATACTAGGCTCGGCAGGGCCGTAGCACTAGACTTGATTTCCTACTAATACTAGGCTCGGCAGCGCCGTAGCACTAGACTTGATTTTACATGTAGATCCTCCTCAGTCCTAGAACCATGTAACTCAAGAGGATTCATCTGAGTGAAGTCACAGGCTGTAGCTGCTGCCGTGCTATTCTATGGGTTAACAGGTGCAATAGCCTGCTGATTCACCTGAACAGTCATGGCCTAATCTAACTGATAAGTTTGTAATCAACCAACTTATTGAGACTTTACTCATGAATTATTGCTATGTTTTGATAAGATTTAGAGCTTCTTATGGCTTTTATTAATATCTATGCAGGTAGTTGTGATCAAAGATAGAAAACAAGGAAATGGACCCAAAAGGAGTCAAAAAGGAGTGAAGTGTGATGGGATAAAAAAAGACACAGATTCTGCTGAGAGATGTGGCACCCGTGTGACACATATTGCCTTGGTGCGGAACATACCTTCTACCACATAGAGATGAATGTTAACTAAAGAGTCTGCTAAAGGGTGAGGGAATTGTGCGATGCGCACAATTCCTGGTGCGAACTGCACCCTACTTCGCATGAATCTCCCAATTTTCCTGAGTCACCGGACCACTGAAAAAGGGTGTGCAACGTGCACATGATTATGTGTGAACCATACATCATACCGTATACCATCCGAAGTGCATTTTTTCAAAATTTATATGACATCTTGGGAATGTTTATAAACCCATTCTTAGGCACAATTGTAAATAGTTTTGATAGTTCTGAAGAGTTTTGAACAATTCTTAGCTTTGTGAGAAAGTTTTTCCATCTTAGAACAAGAAGAGGATTTCTCCCAATTCCTTCTTCCCAATTCGTAGAACCAACATTTGTGTATAAATTGATCTTGGATATTGAGAAATTTAGCTTGAATGGAAGGGAAATTGAATTACCCACTTGGTATATCTCTTTCCTTAAGCATGAGTAGCAAAACCTCTTGTGTAGGGATGTGTTGATGATGGGTACTTGATAAATGGGTATGGGTGTTGTTAATTCTTGTTTATAATTGCTTAATTGACATGGGTCTAGTGATTTCACCATATTTTAAGTATAAAATTGGTAGTTGCAAACATTGATTTTCCTTACTTAGTTATGTTCTTGCTTGGAAGAGGGAATCATAACTTTGGATGTGAAATTGCTAGTAGGAACTTAGGCTTCCATTTAGATTTAGGCTAGATATAGCTCAAATTGAAGGAATCACCCATTTAAGGGTCTAAGCTAGAAATAATGTAACCTCCCTAAGCATTAGCTTGGTTGTTTATTGCTTAATCAATAGTGCTTGATTTAAAACTATTAAATATATGGTTTTTGATCGAGAGATGAATAACCATACCAAAAACTAAGTCTATCCATTTTGTTTAGCATGAATTTGCATGAATAAGCAATCACCCTTTCCCATGTTTGAGTCCCATTTGACACACATGCCTATTCGTCCTCTCTCATTGTCTACACTTATTTTTTCTTATTGCTTTGTTTGGAATTCGAAAAGTGACAGATTCCCAATTACCCCCATTTTACATTATTATTGTTGAGCAACCTACTCTCATGTGAGGTCTATTTACAATCACCTAGGCTAAGCTCTATATTTCCAGTGGGACCGACCCCGACACCTGTCAAGTACTATAAATGTGTTTTGCTCTAATGATCACCGCTACCTCCTTTTAGGAGAGTACATTTGAGCAATATTAAAAATGGTGTCGTTGCAGGGAATTAAGTTGATTAGCCTTTTTGATTGTGGAATTGAAATCACCTTAGAGAGTGCTTGTTCTTTTTATTTGGTTTATTGTTTGTGATTGGCTGCAGGTAGACATTCCTTAAGCATCACTTCCCAGTACTTCTCACTTAGCCCACGTGCACTTGAAATTTGGACCTTTTTAGACCATAAGTTGGATATTTGGGGAGAAATGGGTATGACCTCCGCTAAAGAGATTGAGGATTGGGTAAAGAGTGGTGAGCGAAAGGATAGAGAGTTATCAATCACCTCCACACTTCTTGAATTTACGGTGAGGAGTGTAGCAAATTACCGAGTTAAAACTATCAATACCATTGGTGTTGTTGGGGCCTTGGGGCTAGAAGATAATGTAGAGAATTTGAATGAGGGTAGTGAAGAGGTAGTAGTGGTTGTTCATGAGGTGGGTTCCCATGAAAGTCTCCAAAGTTTGGACAAATATGATCATGGGAATCAAGGTTGGAACGAACAAAATGATGGCTCTAGAATTGAAACTATGAGCGTGAGAGTGATGAAGAAGGTGGAATCCACCTACGGAGCCGTCGAAGTGTTGAGATATGATCTTACGAGTCTTTCCCAAACCGTGCAATCACACTCCATTGCTATTGCATTACTTGAATAAAGGATGGTTTGGATCACCTCCTAATTTGAGTCAAGGCAAGTCAAGAGTGAAGAAAGGAGTAGTGATATGAAAGACTCAATCAACCCTTTTGAAACTACAATGTCAAGTACGAGTAATCCTATAAACAAGAGAGCTTGGGGAAATGGCTTGTCCAAATCTATACACTCCATGAGATTTTGAATCCATGTTGAAAAGAATCACCATCAACATTCCCACAAGTACTGCTTTTAACAAGATGCTCTAATACGCTAAGTTTGTTAAAGAATTGTGCACTACATACAACTTAGAGGATGTTGGGATTGTTCAAATATCCCCTTTTAGTAGTGCAATTTTAGCGGGTGATTTTACAAATGATGAAGTGATGCTTGGTGTATACACTATTTGTAATTCGAGTAGAGTTCATAAGTCTACAAGGTTGGTATGTGATAAAAATGCAAGTGTAAACTTGATGTGTTTAGCCACCTTTAGATGACTGGAGTTAGGGCAGCCTACTATCACAAACATAAAGTTCCTTATGACAGATCGGTTAATGAAGCACCCCATGGGGGTTGGGTGTGACATATTAGTTAAGGTGGGTCAACTTGTATACCCTGTGAATTTCATTGTGTTTTATTTCAAAGGAATATTTGAGATACCTATTATCTTGGGACAACCTAGTTTAAAAATGGGGTATACCTTGAGAAAAATGGACTTGGAGAGTTAAAATTTTCTTTGAATGATGAGGAAGCCACCTTTGATATGACTAGGTCAATGAAATAACCGAGTGACCTTCCAATGGCCTTTGCAATTGGCATGATTGAGGAAAGTATTAACTTGCACGTGAAAGAGGGGTTTGTGGATGAAGTGTTAGAAGTAGTGTTGCTAAATTTTTATGGTGAGGGTATAGAAGAATATGACGTGATTTGTTGTGCATTAGTGGGAATGGGTTTCCATACCTACTCGTCAAAGAAGATCGATCTCGACCTAAAGAATAGGCAAACTCTACCTTTAAAACCCTTAATTATTGAACCACCCACCTTGGATCTCAAGCCATTACCATCCCACTTGAGGTATGCTTACTTAGGTGCTAACGAGACATTGTCGGTCATCATTTCAAGCAAATTGAGTGACAAGCAAGTGGAAGCGCTGCTTAAGGTATTGAAGAAGCACATTCGTTCTCTAGGGTGGACTATTGATGACATCATAGATATACCCCCGGGGATATGCACGCAAAAAATAACCTTCATGAGGAAAACATCTCTTCCATTAAACACCAACGAAGGCTAAACCCACCTATGCAAGAGGTGGTGAAAAAGGAGATTATTAAATGGTTGGATGTGGGGGTTGTCTTCCCTATCTCCGATAGCACTTGGGTCAGCCCAGTGCAATGCATTCCTAAGAAGGGTGGGATGATTATTGTGCCAAATGAGAAAGATGAGATGATTGCCCTTAGACCGATGACTAGTTGGAGAGTGTGCATGGACTACCCGAAATAGAACTCATGGATGGAAAAGGACCATTTACCCTTACCGTTTGTGGATCAAATGCATGATAGGTTGGCGGGCTGTGGTTTTTATTGCTTTCTTGATGGTTATTCTGGCTACAACCAAATATCAATCACCCCAGAGGATCAAGAGAAGACAATTTTTACATTCCCTTATAGAAATTTTGCTTTCAAAAGAATGCCCTTTGGACTTTGCAACGCCCCGATAACTTTCCAATGGTGCATGATGTGTATATTCTCAGACATGGTCGAAGACATGATGGAGATCTTCATGGATGATTTTTCTGTAGTTGGGGACGCGTTTGATGATTTCTTAGAACACTTAGAGGAAGTTCTTAAGCAATGCGAGGAAGCAAACCTGGTATTAAATTGGGAAAAGTTCTATTTTATGGAACGAGGGAATAGTATTAGGTCACAAGATATCCAAAAGAGGGCTTGAAGTTGACCAACCTAAAATTAAAGGTATATCCAAGCTACCCCTTCTGAAAACTGTAAAAGGAATAAGGAGTTTTCTTGGTCATACTGGATTCTATAGGCGTTTCATCAAGGACTTCTCGAAGGTGGCTTACCCTTTGTGTAAGTTGCTTGAAAAAGATTCCAAGTTTGACTTTGATGGTAGTTGCATGAAAGCCTTCCTCACTTTGAAAGAAAAGTTAACATCCACCCTCCTTATCATTGCACTGGATTGGTCTAAACCATTTGATCTCATGTGCGATGCCAGTGGTGTAGCCTTAGGAGCGATGGTTGGTAAACAAAGGGAGAAACTCTTCCACCCAATCTACTATACAAGCAAGACTTTGAACACAGCCCAAACAAATTACACCATGATGGAACAAGAATGGTTGGCCATAGTTTTTGCCTTTGAAAAGTTTCGGGCATATCTTCTAAGGACTAAAGTTGTGGTGCACACCAACCATGCAACGATCAAATATTTGATTACTAAAACGAATGTAAAGCCCTGATTTATTCGTTGGATACTACTTTTCCAAGAATTTTATTTTGAGGTGAAGGATCGGAAAGGGTGTGAAAATAAAGTGGATGATCACCTATCGTGATTGGAAGAAGAAGGAAGGCCCATGGGGGAGCTTGAAATTATTGATTCATTCCCCGACGAGCACATCTTGGCTGCGTCTCATGATCTAACTCCATGGTTTGCTAACTTTGCTTATTATTTGCCATGTGATTTACTTTCGGGGGGTTCAATTCGCATCAGAAAAAGAAGTTCCTACATGATATCTGTAAGTACTATTGGGATGAGCCTTACCTCTTTCAAATTGCACCAATGGAATGATTCAGAGGTGCATCCCCAAAATTGATATGATGCCCATTCTTAGAGCATGTCATTCTTCACCCGTTGGTGGCCACCATGGGGGAATGCGCACAGCCTCAAAACTGTTACAATGTGGATTTTATTGGCTGACTCTGTTTTAGGATGCCCATGACTTCGTAAAGGAGTGTGACAAGTGTCAATGCAGAGGGGGCATATCTTGACGCCATGAACTTCCACTGACCCTAATTCTTAAGGTAGAATTGTTTGATGTATGGGGTATCAATTTCATGGGGCCTTTGTGAGTTCACATTGGAACACCTATATTCTAGTTGATGTGGACTATGTGTCCAAGTGGGTTGAAGCTGTGGCTTTGCCAAATAATGAGGGAAGAAGCATCACAACCTTTTTTAAAAAGCATATCTTTGCTAGGTTTAGCACCCCCCGTGCCATCATTAGTGATGGGGGATCACACTTTTGCAATAGATTGTTCTACGCTACTTGTGAAATACGGATTCAAACACAAAGTGGCTGCCCCTTACCATCCAAAAACAAGCGGATAAGTTGAAGTGTCCAAATGAGAAATCAAATCCATCATTTCAAAATAAGTAAATGTTCTCCAAACGGATTGGGCCCGAAAGTTGGATGAGGCTCTATGGGCATATAGGATGGCATACAAAACCCCTATTGGTATGTCTCCCTATTAACTAGTATTTAGAAAAGCTTGTCACCTCCCAGTTGAATTGGAACACAAGGCAATGTAGGCTTTGAAGAAGCTTATCTTGGATTGGGAAAGAGCCGCTAATGCTAGAGTGGAAGACCTCAATGAAATGGATGAGTTCCATATGCAGGCTTATGAAAGCACCACAATTTATAAAGGCCAAATGAAGCACTATCATGATCAACAAATCATAAAGCGAGAGTTCTACCCAGGATATTAGGTGCTTTTGTTCAATTCTTGATTCTGTCTCTTTTCGGGAAAATTAAGGTTTAAATGGTCGGGGACATTTAAAGTGCTTCAGTTCTTTACTAATGGAGGCATAGAATTGGAAAATGAGAATGGTGCAGCATTCAAGGTCAATAGTCAGTGAGTGAAGAAGTACTTAGGCATCCCAGAGGAAGTCGTATTCCTAGAATCCATCTAACTTGATGAGCCTTGAGTGAGAGGTATCATCGTCGAGCCGTGATGTTAAACCAAGTGCTTCTTGGGAGGAAACCCAAGCATTTGATTTCTTACTTTTTTGTGTTTTTGGTATTATCTTATTTCTTAGTTTTATTGGTTGTGAAGTTAGAAACCAAGCTAAGGAATGTAGGAGCAATCATCAGGACGTGCGACGCATCATGCAAACACATGTCGCAAAATACGTATCACATACCAGTCTGCATAGTCAAGACAGAATCCTGCCGAGTCTAATGCTTTTATATGCGATTGTTGTGCGGTCGCATCAGTAGATATGTGTATCGCACACCAGTTTCGCACCACATAGTAGAAAACTGGCATTTAAACTAAAATTTTAAGCCACTATTTGACCATTGGTGCGAGTGGCACACCTTAGAATGTGTATCACACGTCTTTCAAACAATAAGCATGCATAATCTTGGTTCACTTAACCTATGTGCTTATGCGGCTGATGTGCGGTTGCACCAGCCTTTGTGTGTTTTGCATAGTTACCCCCAGGGAGTACTATCTTTCCCTATTTCTAACATCATTGAGGACAATGGTACGTTTGTGTTTGGGGGTTCTTTAATATGGATCTTCTTGTTAATAGTAGCTTATATTAGCAATAAACTCCGAGGGTTTTCTTAATGCCACGGTTTTTTCCCAAGGACCAAAAATGTTTTCTCTATTTTTATTTTTATTTTTTATTTGTTTTTTTGTGTCAAACCGGGTTGGTATTCTCCTATGATATATTGAGACATAAATTTCTTAAGGAAAAATGCCAAGTTTTAGTTTAAATTTGAGTCCATAATGTGCTTATCTCGAAATGGACCCATCGAAAATATTTTTCTTGGCGATATGTTTTTGAAAAAGAAAGGAAAGAGGGAAATGAAACTTTGAGGAAAGCATTCTCTTTTCATGATTTGCACCCTCTCGCTTTGGCTTGATCGATTCCCAAACGAGTATGTAATGAATTTGGAATAGCTTGTCAAAAGTTATTTATCCCAATTGATCTTGAGACTAATGAATGAAGTCTTGTGGAATGATGCCTTTTATGGTGAGGCTTAACCTTGCTTTTTGTGCATGTATGTGTCTAGAACGTTCCTCGAATGTGATTCAAGGCAAAATTCTAGGTGTGACCGAGCCTGGAAAATAACCTTAGGCCCTTTTTGAACAGCCACTTCACCCAAATAACTTCCCTCATCATCAATCCTAGTGCAATACTTTGAGCTTGTGACCATTCATTGGAACCTTGTTTAACACCTTAATTGTTTTTAAACATCTATCTTGGCACTCGTCCTCCCTAAGTGCTCAAAAATGAAAAGTAGGCTAAAAGGCTAAGTTTGGGAGGAAATGAAAAGACAACATAGGCAAATGCCTAAGTTTAGGGTGTATGTGATCAATGTGGAGAATAAAAAGGATTCCCTTCAAGTGCAAGGTAGCACATTAATTTGAATTTTAAATTGCTCCAAAAAGTTCAATCAAATGAGAAAATAAAAATAAAGAATAGGTACTACCAAACAAAGGTGATACAAGGAGTTTTGAATGATCATGATTGAAAAGGAGAAGCTTAGGTTGTGTGAGGAAGAAATAAGGTGAAGTCAAAGTCAAAAATGTGAGCGTTGTTTGAAATGATAACAAAGAGCATTAGGGAGGTGTATTCACTTGAACCAAATGAAATCCTCACCTTAGCCCTAGCCAACATCGTAACCCGCAAGTCCTAGGTGATTCTGAGCTTGGACACCCTATATTAGTGGCAATTTACATGAAGGGCAAGCCTATGGGTCAACATAT
This sequence comes from Jaltomata sinuosa, assembly GCA_003996215.1. Classification (NCBI taxonomy): domain Eukaryota; kingdom Viridiplantae; phylum Streptophyta; class Magnoliopsida; order Solanales; family Solanaceae; genus Jaltomata; species Jaltomata sinuosa. The sequence goes on from QJPP01007446.1 coordinate 144,322, forward strand.
GTGCACTTGAACTTCCTTGATAGAGTGAGAGTCTTCTTGGTTCTCTTATAATCCCTTTGTTTTGTGAATTGCATGATAGTGAGTGGGAGTCTCTCTTGCAGTGAGTGGCATCATACACTTGAATTGAAAAATGAAGTCTCTATTTCAATTAAGAGGAATGAATGAGACAAGTTGTGTGGCAAACCTCGAGGCAAACCTTGATGGTACATGCCAATGACTTGAGAAACTTCGTATCTTATTTTTAATGACAAAATTCCGTTGATTTTAAATGAGAAATGAAGTCCTTTTGAAAAGGCTTTGCAATGATCTATTGCCTTGATCATGTGGTGGTTCAAATTGAGATTATCACAATAGTTGAGTCTTTTGTTTGAGTCTTTTTGTTTGTTATTTTTCTTAGTTTTTAGAATAGATTGATCTTTGGTGCCTTAATTGAGATCTAGAGCATAATTCATTCCTTACCTTATGAGTATCTTGCTTGAGGACAAGAAATAGTTCAATTTTGGGGGTTTGATAAGTCGGTAATCTACCAACTTATTGAGCCTATACTCATGAATTATTGCTATATTTTGATAAGATTTAGAGGTTCTTATGGCCTTTATTTATGTCTATGTAGCTACTTGTGATTAAAGATAGAAAACAATGAAATGTACCGAAAAAGAGTCAAAAAGGAGTGAAGTGTGAAGGGATAAAAAAAGACGAAGATTCTGCTGAGAGATGCGGCGCCCATGTGACACGCACTTGCATTGGTGCGGAATGCACCTTCTACCGCATAGAGATAAAAGTTAACTAAAGAGTCTGCTAAGGGGTGCGGTCACTATGCGACATGCATAATACCTGGTGTAAACCGCAACCCCAATTCGCATGAAGCTCCTAATTTTCCTGAGTCACTGGACCACTTAAGAAGGGTGTACGATGTGCACATGATGATGTGCAAATGGCACATCGTGCCGCACACCACCCGAAGGGAATTTTTTTCCAAATTTTTGTGATATTTTGGGAAAGTTTATAAACCCATTTTAGGCCCAATTGTAAATAGTTCTGATAGTTCCGAAGAGTTTTGAACAATTCTTAGCTTTGTGAAAAAGTCTTCCCTTCTAAGAAAAAGAAGAGGGTTTCTCCCAATTCCTTCTACCCAATTATTAGAACCACCATTTGTGTACAAACTGATCTTGGATATTGAGAAATTTAGCTTGAATGGAAGGGAAATTGAATTACCCACTTAGTATATCTCTTTCCTTAAATAGGAGTAGCTAAACCTCTTGTCTAGGGATGTGTTAATGATGGGTACTTGACAAATGGGTATGGGTGTTGTTAATTCTTGTTTATAATTGCTCAATTTACATGGGTCTAGTGATTTCACCCTATTTTAACTATAAAATTGGTGGTTGCAAACATTGATTTTTCTTACTTTGTTATGTTCTTGCTTGAAAGAGGAAATCATAACTTTGGATGTGAAAATGCTAGTAGGAACTAGCGCTTCCATTTAGATTGAGACTAGAAATAGCTCAAATTGACGGAATCACCCATTTAAGGGTCTAGGCTAGAAATAGCATGACCTCCCTAAGCATTAGCTTGGTTGTTTATTGGTTAATCAATAGTGCTTGATTTAAGACTATTTAATATATGGTTGTTGATCCAGAGATGAATAACTATACCTAAAACCAAGGTTAATCATGTCATTTAGCATGAATTTGCATGAATAAGCAATCACCCTTTCCCATGTTCGAGTCCCATTTGACACACATCCCTAGTCATCCTCTCTCATTGTCTACACCCATTTTTACTTATTGCTTTGTTTGGAATTCGAATTATGATAGATTCCTAATTCCCCCAATTTTCACATTATTGTTGATGAGAAACCTACTCTCGTGTGAGGTCTATTTACAATCACCTAGGCTAAGCTCTAAATTCGCTATGGGATTGACCCTGACATATGTCGGGTACTATAAATTTTTTTGCTCTAACGATCTCCGATACCTCCTTTTAGGAGAGTACATTTGAGCGTTATCACTAACACCTGAAAAGTAGCTCTGAACTCAGCGTGAGTGATCTATTCATTCAAGGGGTCTACCAAAATTGGTGGTGCTTGCTTATTTCCATTTCCATTGCCATTTATCCTTTCGTTAGCTCTTCGGGGAGGCATTTTCTGTAATGTGTAGAGAACAAGTTAGAAGAAGATTTAATAGAGTTCATACTTTATAGCACGATATGGAAAGGAAGAAAGGGAAGTTTTCCTAACGACGTCTTATAGCCTCTTTTCCATAAGTGGGGCGCGCTTCACACACATAAAAATGATGCTATTAAATGTGGTTTTCAAACACCCTAGGACATATAAACCTGATGCTCTGACACCAAGTTTGTCACACCCCGAGGCTACCCCTTATACGCAACACGATGCCTAGAGTCACAAGTGACAAAAGGATAACCCATGGCCTGGCATGAATTAAGCATTTCTAAAATAATAATATCTATGGAGAAGCTAAATTTGTTTTATAACACAAGTCTCATAAGTCAATCATATAACTCTAAATATAAGATAAGTCTGAATGTAAAGCTGACAACAAAAGTTGAAACTTACTCTATGTCTGAAAGTCTCTAACTGAGATGAGTTATTGGGACAAGCCCCAAGCTAACTTTGAAAGTCTGAAAACTATAATAAAGACTGAATAAAGAAATCATGAATCTCGTCCTCAATGTATGAGGATTCACCATTGATCTGTTAAAAGGACAGGAGAATCGTACTATGCATGGCCTGGATGTTGAATGCCTGAACCTATATCATAATAAGATGTAGCACAAAAGTATGTGTCAGTACTCTGAATGTACTGAGCATGCAAAATATACACTAATCTATTAAAGCTAGATATGATGAAATAAACTAAACATAAATTATAACTTAAAGTTGAGACTGAAAGGTAAACTAATGTAATGACCAAGTATTAAACATACAACTGTATAATGCTGAACTGAACTGAATAACTAAATAACTAAACACATGGTCAATGTGACACTGAATCTAAATTATGGGAGCTACTATTAATCGACATACCCCAAGTTGATCTAACTATGGGGCCAACCTGTAACCCTGGTTGGGAGGGTGTTCATACCTTGCCAAGGGTACAAACATAAACTAGCATGGATCCACTAATCTGATATCCAAAAAAAGACCAGAGTGTCAAGCCTGAACTGACAGGTGAAACCTATAGAACCTATGGTGGCACTATAGTTATAGGACATACAGACTTCTACTAAAGGTCTCAGCCTAAACTGACTGGTGAGCCTTTATCCCTTTACCCGCTCGGTGCTAAGTCCACTCCCAACTGAATAAGTAAATTACCAAATAAAATGACATACTGGATAGCTCAAATACTAATTATTCTGAGAATGCGTAATAACACTGAAACTTAGAGCATTCAAATTATGAAGTTCCGACTGACTGAATATCTGACTAAAAATGCATGAACCTGAAACTAATCGAGTGTTCATAACCCACCATCCTAGTGAATTCAACTAACCTTAACAATGCTAGAATCTGACTAAACTATGGTAGCTCATATATATAATTCGAAATTCAAGGATGATACCACCTAGGGAGGGTTTTAGGGTTTTCAGAACATAATAATGCTACGCTTCATGAAACCTGCAGATAAAGATTCATAATTCATAGGGAAATTGAAATACAAAGGGATTCATCAAATACATAGGAACCCTAGGTTTTGAAAATTGAACTAAAACTAAAGAACTTGACTGAATCTTGGGAATTAATGGGTGAAAGGAACCCATTGATGAAATACCACATACCTGGAAGTAGAATCTACGGATGAATTCTTGGGTTGGTGCCTGAACTTTGAAGAAACCTCTGGTTGTTCTTGAGAGGAGAGGAGCATTTCTTTTCTTTATTATTTGCTAAGAGTCGATTAGTTTTAGGAGAATGTGAGAATTAAGGCTAAATCTGATTAAAACCCTCTTAAATTACACCCATAATGATTAAGTGTAGGAGTCAAAAAGCTTAGGAAAAAGACCTAAATGCCCCTGGAATTAAATTAGAAAACTATTGAAAAATTCATGCCCTGAGTTCCACGGGTGGGAACCACGGTCCGTGGATGTTTCTACGGCCCTTAAAACCCTGTTGTGGTTCCTGGGCCTTATTGTCAGGCTGCAGGTCTGATTTCCATGAACCCAATCCACGAGATGTAGATCATTCCATTGTCTGTGGAGTTTGGTCATGGTTCTTAGAGAAACTTTTGACCCCTAGGTCTTTTTCCATAGATGGAAACCATGGCCCGTGGTCCCATCCATGCTCCATGGATCCTTCTCGTGGATCAAAACCTGAGAGTCTATCTGTAAGACTATTTTCATAGGACCACTAAGATGTACCGTGACCTACGAGAAATCTTTTGGTGGAATGGAATGAAGAAGGACATAGCCAAGTTTGTGGTTAATGTACCAACTATCAACAGGTAAAGGTGGAACATCAAAGACCAAGTGGTATGCTTCAGGATATTGACCTTCCCACTTGGAAATGGGAAGCAATCAATATGGACCTTATTATGAGTTTTCCTCGTACTCGAAGGCAACATGATTCTATTTGGGTGATTGTCGACCGGATGACCAAGTTATCCCATTTCTTCGCTATTAAGACTACAGATACAATGGATGATTATGCCAGACTCTACATTCGGGAGATATACTGATTGCATAGTGTTCCTTTGTCTATCATTTCTGATAGGGATCCGTAGTTTACATCTCAGTTTTGGAGATCATTTTAGAAGGGTCTTGGTGCTAAGGTGAAGCATAGCACAACTTTTCACCCTCGGATGGATGGCCAGGCCGAGCGTACTATTCAGACTTTGGAGGATATGTTGAGGGCTTGTGTTATTGACTTCAAAGAAAATTGGTATGATCATTTACCTATTATCGAGTTTGCCTACAACAACATATTTCACTCTAGCATCCAGATGGCTCCCTATGAGGCACTTTATGGCCGGAGGTGTAGATCTCCTATTGGTTGGTTCGATGTGGATGACGCAACCTTGATTGGTCCAGATTCTGTTCATGAGACCATAGAGAAAGTTCAGCTTATTCTGGAAAGGTTGAAGACCGTTTAGAGTCGACAAAAATCTTATGCGGATGTGAGGAGGAGAGAGTTAGAATTTGAAGTTGATGATTCGTCTTTCCTTAAGGTGTCACCCATGAAGGGTGTGATGAGATTTGGCAAGAAAAGAAAGCTCAGTCCCTATTTTGTAGGTCCTTATCAGATTTCGAGGAGAGTTGGTAGTGTTGCTTATGAAGTTATGTATAAATCTATATTTTGGAACCTAAGCCTTCCTTCATGTCTTATGTTTGTACCTTGTCATTTATTTATGGTACTTCTTTATGTAATAAGTTCATTTCAAGCATGTTTTAAACTGATTCTGTTATAACTCAGGCATTGCTCACATACTTAGTACATTCCATAGTACTAACGCATATTGTGCTGCATCCTTTGATGATGCAGATTCAGGTACACCTTCTCAGCTTCATGGCTAGAGTCTCAGGTCACCTCCTTAGTCAGCTGTGGTGAGTCCTCATGGTTCGAGGACTAGTTATGTTTTTCCTTATGATAGCTTTACTTCTATACTCCGAGTTAGCTAGGGTCTTGTCCTAGCAACTCTTTATGTTATGACTAGAGGATTTCAGACATAGTTTGTATTGGAGTTCCCTTTTTGGATATTGTATGTTATGTGGCTCTTAGACCCTTATTGATGTTTCCTTATTGGATTTACGTATTATGCCTCCACTTATCTTTTGTTATGCTTGAGGATGCTATGACCAAGGGTAAGCATGGGATCCTTGTGGTCCCGAGTCTCGTGTTACATCAAGGGGGTAACCTCGGGGTGTGACACGCTAGGTATATAAATGCAATATGAACATGCAATGTCCCAAAATCACAAAATATATCACTCCACAAGGCAATTCAGGGTAAACCACCCTCCAACAAAGGAAACTGACCTGGGACTCCATCAAAATCCAAGTTATGACCTCGGGCCCATAATTTACACACAGAACCAGTAAAGCCAGAAATAACAGAAAGATAACAATGAAAATAACTACAGGCATCTACTCTACCTCTAGAATATACTAAAAATATACAAAGGATTCTACGCTAGCCACAACGATACTACAAGCTCTTAGACTAAGGATAATAGTAATATTTCTAATCTAATATTCGAAATGGCCAATTTAATACAAGTCACAAGATTTAAGCCTAATTCTACCTATAATCCAACCCAACATTACAATAACATATAAATATATATAATCTAACTAAACTCAATCTAGAAAGTAAACCGTAACCTACCTGTCATTTGATGACAAGTTGCTAAAACGACGATGCCCAAGCCCGAACAACTCCGAGAAGCTCCAATTTGCGAAAACACTATCATAACAATAATCTACACATCAAAAGGAGACTAACGATACTCATACTTCTATACACATACTCGAGTTGAAATTTGGGTCACCGGTGGGACCGTGGGCCCCACAACCTGAAATCAGAAACGAAAAACACCCATGTGTTCCCCACATTCTCGGGAAAACATGCACAAAATTTGAGCGGATTGGCACCAAGGGAAAGTGATCAAAACAGCCCGCTCAATAAGGAATTAAAGATGGAATTTTCAAGAATAAAACTTGAAATTAAGGCAAGAACCACTTACCACGAAGAGGTGGAACATGCCAAAGAAGTGACTTCTCCCAACCCACGAGCATGAAACCAAGAACGAGCAGCTACATCAAGAATATTCCCCAAGCTTTCAAGAAACTCATCCATGGAGTCTACTTATCGAGAAGAAGCAAATTGGGGAAGAAGAAGCTTACCAAAAACGACGAGGGAGCAAGGTGATTAGCCAACTTGAAGAATTCCCCAAAGCATAGAACTATCTTGGAGCAATTTCAAGAGAGTGGAAACTGATTTGGAGTTGGGAAAATTATGAAACAAAGGTTGGAAAAACAAAGAAAGAGAAATTTATAGGCTTGGGTGCAGGGCAATGCTATCGCGCTAAAGGAGCATGATCGCGTTGAAGGGAGGATCACAGAGTAGTGCAATCGCGCTATCCTAGCACGATCGCTTTGAAGGGAAAGTCACAGGCTAGCGCGATCACGCTGTCCGGGAGCAATCGCACTGAAGGCCACCAGAAACAGAAAAACCAGCAACAACCAAAACTTCTACGGAGAATTTCGGGCACAATATGAACCTGATACTCAAAAACCAATAATGCTACTAGAGTGGAAATGACATTCTGAACTCAATGAAATCAACAAATTTCCCAACGGAGATCATTTTAAGGAAAAATAGGCTCCATACCCAAGACTAACTCAGAACTCAATACACCAAAACAAGTCTGGAAGTCCCGGGACCCGAACCAAAGGTTCCCCTATCCCAATGTGAAAATTTCAGAGCTAACACCGCTGATGAAATTTTCTTCTGAGGCCGTCTTCTCCAAATGTTTACCAAAGTCAACCAAGCAATTCAAACTGGCTTGAAAACACAGAATGAGAGAGAATTCCAAGCTGAAAAGCTCCCGGATCCCGAACAAAGGTCACATTAGAATCAAGTCCACGCTCTGGAAATAATAGAACTGTCAGAATTCAATTCCGAGCACATTCGCCAAGAATGGTGATCGAAGTTAATGATTTCCAAGGTTTAAAGCTCTTAAACAAGGAATGACCAAAAAGACCAAACAGATGGCTCGGGCACCGGACTACCAGCCCCAGCAAGACATAAATGACTTGGAACCACTACAGGCAAGCTCTAATAGTACAAGAACGGCAAAAAAGAATAAATGACTAGAAGGGTCATTACATCATCAACTACTAAAATGACTTTCATCCCTGAAAGTTAGGAAAGAAGAAAACACTAGAGATTTAAGAATAGCGGGTATGAAGCCCACACTACTTCCTTGGACAAATCGAGTAGCCTCCTCAATTAGATGGCACCCAATAGAACGGAACCTAAGAAGACAACTAAGCCTAAACTTCATACTAGCCAAGCTAGATTCCAAACTTAAACTCCAAACTCCAAGGGTCTGCCAACCCAAATTAAACCTCGGGAAACACAATCGGAAAGCACCGACCCAACACCGAAACCAGAGAGCCAAGGTGATCCACTCATCAAACTCGAATCCTCAAAAACCACAACCATGTTTACCAGAAAATCCAAACAACTAAAACTCTAACTCATGAACCCGCTGATCCATAAAACCCCTTTATTCTGAACTGAATCCTTTTGCACCACAAACAGGAAGCTTCATGTAAGTCAAACACTCAAACCACCCTCGAAATATCAACTGACACACCAAAGATCCATGGTTCCCGCTTATACTTTACCACAAATGAAGTTACCCTTTTTACTCGAACTCTACCCAAGGCAAGTCATAGTCTACTAGCCCTTTCCATCCAAGATAACAACTTATAGCATATCGTTAAACCTTGAGCTACCTGACCCGACTGACCATCAACCAACGAATGAAAACTTTTGCGAACATCAAACTCGCTAACTTAATGAACACCCTGTGTTGATGGAGAAACTCCCAAACTGTAGAACGAACTCAACCTCGTTGAGCCGTGCTTAGCCTAAATCAACTGGAAGCGAATAAACCCGGGAAACCTGCCCAACAAACCTAAACCAAACCCTAAGAAGTACTGTTGCTACTGCGAATACGCAATCACCATTCAGATTTGAATTTTCTTTAATAATATCACCTCAGGAAGAAGTCCACCATGCCACGAATACCAAGTCAAAACACCTCGAAGGCAAAGGAAAAAGGTGCCTAGAGTCCAAGGTCGCCATCTTAGCAATAGAAATTTTTATTCATGTACCTTCAGCTCATCCCTTTATGCTCGAATCAACCACTCAACTGTATCAGCATACAAACCAACCATTCTTAAGCATACCATACACTGAACTTCTAGTCCATACTGGCTGAGTCTAACCAATGTTGGAACCCCACACAAAAGACAACCCCTGAATAATTAACTAATCGGGCTTTCAACTCTTGACAACAAATGGTGACCACCATTCTCTAAGTATCAATAGGAAATCAAAATAGCCTCGCTAGCCTCAACCCGCACAACCTAATCACATAAAGCATACACCACTACTTAATCTCAAACTTAAGTCGTTGAGTCTATCCAACCATGGTAGAAGGAACTTCTACTAACTAGAACACCACCAAAATCTAGAATATCCAGTCCAACTCAAAGGTTAGCTAAGGACTAGGTGTCCAAGTCCAATTGTCACTCCACAACTGAAATAGGGAAGTTACGTTATCTGAACTCATTTCCTTCCCACCCGGGAAGCTAAAACCGAAGAGAATCAACTATGAACCATCCAGAGTAGTTTGCTAGCCCACGATTATGCAACTCAATCCCAATATCCAATCAATGCCTCTATCGAAACCCATAAGTAGACCCATACGCTGTCGATGAACACTCAGGTACTAGAGCCTACTAGGATATGAATACATAATTTTGTAAACCCACAGATGCTACTAAAACTTGGTTTCCCCCAACAAAGATAACAAGGAAGCCAAGGTTGATGCAACAAGCTCCCAAAGGTAGTAATGTAAATGACCATTACTTCAAACTCATACTGGAAGGAATCCTGACCTCCAATCTATCAAAGGGAATGAAACCACAACCTGAACATGGCCGACGCAGTCACCAATATACAAACCAGAGAAAACTATTGGTCACCACCTCAGTCAGCTACTAGAACACATACATACACACAAGGAGACGTCACCCTCCTTCGCAACCCAAATGAAACCCTTTCCAAGGATACACTAATTCCATAAATTCTTTCTCAGAAGACTTTGGAGTTGTTCCCTTAGCTCCTACAACTCTTACTGGCAACACTTAGCCACAATCTCGTGGTCAAAACTCTACCACAATGCCATAATCAAACGCTCAAGCAGATAACTATGATCCAAACTCACTCCAACTGGAACTGGGGAAATAATAACACAACCCAAAAAGACAAGAAACTGAGGATGAGTATGGGAACAACCCACATACCTTACAACCTCCTAACCTAAACAAACAAAGAGGGTCAATATATAAACACCCAAGAAAACCAAACCAATCAATGCATGATGGCATAACCGATACCTCTCAACTCAAGACAAGAGCTCAAACTCCGACACTACCACCGGTAACACCAAACCAACACCAGCACTCCTAGAAAAAGCTAGAAACTACCTAGGCAACAACCATCTAGGACCGCTCAAAAGAAAAAACTCAACACAATCCTAGAGTCACAACAAAACTGAAAGCAAAACCAACCAGAAAACATACTAACAAGAGCTACCCACAAGCTACAACTCCGGGTAAACACATCACAAGAATAACTCCCCCATATACTACTATGGAATAAACTATGCATAAACACTATATCTCAGAAAGTCAAACAACAAAACAAGTAGCACGTAGGTATATAAACAAAAAAATAATAGAAGGGAGGGACACGCATTATGAACAGTACTATTAGAAGGCAACAGGAGCCTTACCTAGAGCAACGATATCAGGAACCTCTACCTCTGGCCCACCAAAAGGGGTATCATACTGATGGGATCTAAATCTAAACTGGGTAGTCGAGGTTGAAGGCTCAACCCACCCATACTGGGGACAATCTCTAAGATAGTGACCAACCACTCCACAATCAAAGCAACCCAAGGAAGCCTTGCCCTGATGCACAATACCTATTAACTCTAGACGAAAACCTGAACCACCTGGCTGAAAGCCACCTCTAACTATCCAAGGACCACCCTTACTACCCTGTACACCACCGCTAGCCAGTGGTGCTGGAGCCATGGGGGCCTGAACCATCTGATCACATCACCTAGGGTGCTGCACAGAAGGGCACTCTCTAGCAAAGTGGCCTATCTCGCCACACTCAAAACAACCCCGGGAGACCATACTCTGCTGCAAAGTCATGACTAAATCTGAATGACTAACACAACATGTGGGACCTGAATAAGCACCTAATGAAGCTGGAACGCAGAAGGGGTGAAACTCTCTGAATCTTTGACAAGTCCTAGAAAAGTATCCCTGCTCATGATAAGTATAGAAACCCTTACTCGAAGTGTCATAATGAGAAAATTTGGCTAAACCAGACTGGCCACCACGGCCTACACGCTCTGAATGAAAACCTCAGAAACTATCCTGACAGTGATGCCTCTTACCCCTACCTTCATATGCCTCGAGGCATAAACTCTTGATAGACCAAGAATGATCCACTACCTAAAGGAAGGTCATCCTAACAGTAACCTAATGCTCAGTTGCCAAATAAAGCGGTGAAATCAAACCTCCAACAAAGCTCTGAACCTGATCAAACTCTAAAGGCACAGTCCTGGCAGTACGCCTAAGCATCTCGTGAAATCTTGCCTCATTTTTGAACATCGACATACAACCCTTCTGAAGAACTGGAAGCTCAACCCTACCTGAAGCACCACTCGAAGAACCGGGTACTAAAACACCCACTGGAGGACTCAGAGTCCTAATTATGGTGTCCTGAAGAACTGGGGTAGCTATGAATCCAAATGGAGATTGGGTTGGCCCCACACCCCTATCTAATATGGTAAAGTCTCACTCTAAAGTCCTGGCACTGACGGATGCACCAAAGAAACGAGCACAAAAGCCTCGACATCACCTACTAAAGAACTCATCTTAGGCATCTGAGAAGGAATGAAACAACCAAAGATTAGAAGTCAATAGAGCCAGGAACGCACGATAAAGAATAAAAAAGATAAAACTTTTCCTAACAATGCCCTGTAGTCCCACGTAGATAGGATACAGACGTCATCATACTAATCCACAAGACTCTACTAGATATTTTGCTTCTGTACCATGACACCAGTGAACCTAGCGCTCTGATACCAACTGTCATAACCCGATTCTCAGGTCATGATGTCTCTTAAAACCCCCCAGTAGGCAAACTAATCCACATAGCCTGAAACAGTTAGTAATGGGCTACTACCTAAACAGTACTCACAATAAGCAGAAATAAGTAAAAGCAGAATATAAAGATAGAACAATTCAGAAGTAACAACTAGAATATAAATACATAAAGAAACTACACCAACCCCAAGATTTGGTATTGATAGTACATGAGCTTGTAAATAGAATACAAGCTAGAAGTAATGAAATAAGATATACAACTGTCTCTAAAAGTACAAAGAGTACAACAACAAAAGATGAGATATGGTCAAGCCCCGAATATCAGGCGCTCACCCTATTATCGATGATCCAAAAGCTGCACAACTCCTCAAATGATCAACAGTGGAAGCTCACACTAGTATATGTACCAGAAAGAGATGCAGAGTGTAGTATTATTACCAAGATAATGGGTACTCAGTAGGCATCATAGGACGAGCGAGCACAGAAAGATAACATATAAGTAATTCCTTACAAGAAAGTAAGAAAAATTACAGGGATCCACCTAAATCTAGTTATAAAACCAGAAAGGGAACAATTCAAACCAACAAGAAGGAGAAAATAACAAAATCAATCCAGGAAACCAACAATCCAAGTGCACCCAAACCAATGTAATGAGATGGGATATGATGTGATATACGAGTGCATGATGATATAAGCCCAAAAATATCTCATCAAACTATGCATATATATATGAATAGTATAAGCTCAGAAATACCTAATCATACTATGCATATAAGAATAGGCACGTAAGAGTGCATAATAGTATTACCACAAAAATACCTCATCGGGCTATGCATATAAAAATAGGCACATAAGATTGCATAATAGTATAAGCCCAGAAATACCTCATCAGACTATGCATATAAAAATAGGCACATAGTAGTGAACAATAGTATAATCCCAAAAATACCTCATCGGACTATGCATATAAAAATAGGTGTAGTGGATAAAAGATCCAGGAATACCCCTCGGACCAGCATAAAAGTAGTGTTATCCTTTTTTCGTTCCAAAACTAATGTTAAAAACCCAGTAAAACTCCTTTAAAATCGAAAATCCATGAATATCACAAAGTCCTCAAGTTTCAAACCAAAAGCCTCGAAAACCTTTCCTTTTCGTGCTGCTAGGTATATAAATGCAATATGAACATGAAATGTCCCAGAATCACAGAATATATCACACCATAATGCAATTCAAGTCAAAGCAACCTCAAACCAAAGACACTGACCTGGAACTCCATCTAAATCAAGGCTATAGCCTCAGGCCCACAATTTACACACAACCAGTAAAGCCAGAAATAATGGAACGATAACCCTGAAAATAACTACAGGCATCTACTCTACCTCTAAAACCTCCTAAAAATACTAAGATTCTACGCTAGCAACAACGATACTACAAGCTCTTAGACTAAGGATAACCGTAGTATTTCTAATCTAATATCTGAAATTATCAATTTAATACAAGTCACAAGATTTAAGCCTAATACTACCTATAATCCAACCTAACATTCCAATGACAAATAAATATATATAGTCTAACTAAACTTAGTCTAGCAAGTAAACCATAACCTACTTGTCGTTCGACGACAAACTACTAAAACAATGATGCCCAAGCCCAAATAGCTCTGAGAATCTCCAATTTGTGAAAACATTATAACAACAATAATCTACACATCAAAAGAAGACTAACGATACCCATAATGCTATACACATATTTGAGTCAAAATTTGTTTCACCGACAGACTCGTGGGCCTCACAACCTAAAATAGAAAACAAAAAACACGCATGTATTCCCCATATTCCCGAGAGAATATGCTCAAAATTTGAGCAGATTCAGTCCAAGAGAAATGTCTCAAAACTGCCTGCTCAATAAGGAATTAAAGATGGAATTTTGAAGATTAAAACAAGAAATTAAGGCAAGAACCACTTACCACGAAGAGGTGGAACATGCCAAAGAAGTGACTTCTCCCAACCTACGAGCATGAAACCAAGAACGAGCAGCTACATCAAGAATATTCCCCAAGCTTTCAAGAAACTCATCCATAGAGTCTACTTATGGAGAAGAAGCAAATTGGGGAAGAAGAAGCTTACCAAAACGACGAGGGAGCAAGGTGATTAGCCAACTTGAAGAATTCCTCAAAGCTTAGAACTATTTTGGAGAAATTTGTAGAGAGTGGAAACTGATCTGGAGTTGGGGAATTATGAAACAAAGGCTGAAAGAATGAAGAAAGAGAAATTTATAGGCCTAGGCCCAGGCCAGTGGTACGCGCTAAAAGAGCACGATTGCGTTGAAGAGAGGATCACAAACCAGCATAATCACGCTATCCTAGCACGATCGCGCTAATGGGAAAGTCAAAGGCTAGCGCGATCGCACTGCTCGGGCGTTATTACACTGAAGGCCACCAAAAGCAAAAAAACCAGCAATAGCCAAAACTTCTACGGAGCATTCCGGGCATAATCAAAACACGATACTCAAAAACCAATATGTAATGACCCTTCCGGTCATTTGCACGTATAAGTTTTGAAGTCAAGCAAATCCACAAAAGATATCGTAAGATCTTTAACAAATTTTCTGAACTTTGGGTCAAATGTCTCAGGGCTTTTCTCTAAATATATAAAGAGGTAGAAGTCCCCCGAAATACCAAATCGAAGGTCTACGAGTCTAGTTTCCAACGCACAAAACCTCACGTCCAACTGATCTCGGTGTAAAAAGTTATGACTGTTTTACCGCGGACTGTCTGGCAGAAAACGGGTTGCGAACCGGGTCGCGAATCGGGTCGGGTTAAACTCGATTTAAGCCTCAACTTTACGTTTTAAAACACCATTTCAGTTCCGAAACAGTGATGAAACATAAGGGAGGATCCCGAGAGAATTCTTGAGTATCAAAATCGTGCGTTGTTGAATTACGAGCCTAAGCTTAAGAATTTTATTAGCATCGCGCGTGTATTTGAAAATATTTTATTTAAAAGTTGAATTTGGTAAAAATTATATTATTATTGCCTTTTCAAAATATTTTAAAGGTTTATGAAGAATATTTTGTTACGATATAATTGCATATGTACTTACTTTATAAGGTTTTTATACACCGTAATATTTTAACGGAGATAGTAAATTTAGTTATATCAAAAATTATTATTATAACATAGTAGGTTTTGTTTGAAATAATTTTCTATGAATTATGGTATATTTAAAATATTATATTTATTATACTATGAATTTATGCAATACCCGAATATTTATATAACGGAAGGGGCGACGAGGTGTTAAATAACCCCCACTTCCACGTGGAAGTGGAGGGGAGGGCCACCCAAGGTGGCAAGCTGCCAAGCGTCGACAAGCAATGGCAATTGCTGCCTACTCACTTAAGCAATTGATCAAATTGAAATGTTAAATTGCTGCCAACATACTTATTTCTTTAGCATATAATCTTCACTGATTATGATTGTGCGATTAATTCACTATGCATAAATAAAGCTTTCTGAGGGAATATTATATTGACGCAATATTCGGTCATCGAAAGAAAATCAATTATCTACGTCAAGTTGTTCCATCCCAAATCTGATTCTGATTCCGATTTAGTTTTGGAGTTTCTTGGAGTGGTTCGATCTTGGACATCGTTGTTCTAGTAGCTTGTCGTCGGACGACAGGTAGGTTACGGTTTGTTTTCCCTAGACTCCGTATATATAAAATAAAATTGTATTTATGGGCATCCTTGGGTTGGTTTATTAGGTTGGTACCACAGACCTTGACCGCTTTATTCATGTCCGCCTACTTTTGTTCCTCCGTTGCTTGTAGTATTTGCCGATATATTTTATTTACCCTTGTGTTCCTGTGAGACCTTGTTGACTCTGGAACATAGAAGGTGGGATTTTGGGAATGTCCGCGAGTCCCGGGCATAGAATTATCCTTCTAGGCTGGTTATGCTTGCTGAGTAGCTGTGGGCCTGTGCAGGGTCGATAGGTTGATTGTGAGCTGCTGGCAGCTATTGTGTTTGATCATACCATTTTCATGCATAAAAAGAGGTTTTATACAGGTTTTACTACGGTTTGGGCTTCGGGCCTACTTGCACCATTTTCTAAACCTTGCATGGCCCGGGGAGCCCATTTTTTATGGAAATGATTTGGAAATGGTTGATTTAGCTTGTGAATATTTTTGGGCAAGAAGGTAATATTATGTTTAAAATCATCAGTTTTACGATTATCGCTAGACTCGGCAGGGCCGGGGTGCTAGTTGAGTTTTCTTGTTACTTGAGATGATTTTTAGCCTCGGTCGGACCGAGCACCTGAGATGACTTTTTACTGTTTAGACCCGGTTACGCCCGGGCACCCTTGGAGGGGTTTTTGAGACATTTTCCTACTACTTTAGTCCTGTACAGGGTCTGGGCATTGCATATTCGAGACTGGGTCTCCATCCTGATACCGGACTTGCTTCCGGATGACATGTTCTGATACTGAGTTTTAGTATGGGGTCTGGGCCCTCCATGGACCTTGCCATCCGGGCCAGGGGCTACGAGCTGCGTGTGCCGGAGGAAGGGTATACGGTGGAGTAGAGGTATACGGGCAGAGTCCTTCCATGGAACCTACATGCTGGGCCGGATCGGCGCCGGAGGAGGTACATACAGAGATACCATTGCACTTGAGATCTTCATGCATCATATCATTCATTGTTTGAGGCTCCACCCTTGTTTGCTGTTTGCTGATTGTACGCTCCAGTAGTATGGGATGCCGGAGGCTTTGTTTTCACTTGTTTGTATTCCTCGGTTGTATGGGCGGCCGGAGGA
>QJPP01007447.1:0-119952 GCA_003996215.1 Jaltomata sinuosa
CAGTCTTCGATATCAAGATTAGAGACCCAGTCTCGATATGCATGCCAGACCCTCGTCCAGGACTAAAATAGTAGGAAAATATAACTCAAAAAACCCTCCAAGGGTTGCCGGGTGTAGCCGGGTCTAAAAACAAGTAAAACAGTCATCTCACGGCTCGGGTCTGACGGCTAAAAATTCATCTCAAGATAACAAGAAAACTCAAATGAGTTACCCCGGCCCTGGCCGAGCTCTAGTGATAATCATAAAACTGATGATTTTAAACATAATTTTTACTTTCTTGCCCCAAAAATCTCCACAAGTGGAATCAAACCATTTCCAAATCATTTTCCATCAAAGGGCCCCCGGGGCCATGCAAGGTTAGAAAATAGTGCCAGTAGGCCCGAAGCCAAAATCATAGTAAAACATGGATAAAACCTCTTTATATGCATGGAAATGGTATGATCACACACAATAGCTGCTCAGCAGCTCACAATCAACCTAACGACCCTGCACAGGCCCACAGCTACTCAGCAAGCATAACCAGCCTAGAAGGATAATTCTATGCCCGGGACTCGCGGACATTCCCAAAATCCCACCTTCTATGTTCCAGAGTCAACAAGGCCTCACAGGACCACAAGGGTAAATAAAATATATCGGCAAATACTACAAACAACGGAGGAACAAAAGTAGGCGGTTATGAATAAAGCGGTCAAGGTCTGTGGTACCAACCTAATAAACCAACCCAAGGATGTCCATTAATACAATTTTATTTTATATATACGGAGTCTAGGGAAATTAAACCGTAACCTACCTGTCGTCCGACGACAAGCTGCTAGAACAACGATGTCCAAGCTCGAACCACTCCAAGAAAATCCAAAACTAAATCGGAATCGGATTTGGGATGGAATAACTTGACGTAGATAATTGATTTTCTTTCGATGACCGAATATTGCGTCAATATAATATTCCCTCAGAAATATCCCTTAGCTTATGTAGAATTAATCGTGCACAGTAGTATGCAAATGCCCCCAGTGCTCATATTCAATCCTTAATTACATATGTGAAGCAAATATATGTTAGGCAGCAAATCATTTTAATATTATGAAATGTTAACATGCTGCCACATTTTAGCTAACCCTTGCTGGCCACTCCCTCCACCTACACGTGGAGTGGAGGTGGCAATTACAAGGGACAAAAATAAATTCTTATCCCGTTATATATTCGGGTATTGCATAAATTCGTGGTAAAATAAATATAGTTTTTTGAGTATACCATAATTAATAGAAAATCATTTCAAATAAAACCTACTATATTATAATAATAATTTTCAACATAGCTAAATTTACTATCTCCGTTAAAATATTACGGTGTATAAAAACCTTATAAAATAAATACATATATAATTATAACGTATCAAAAATATTTTCCATAAACCTTTAAAATATTTTGAAAAGGTAATAATAATATAATTTTTACCAAATTCAACTTTTAAATAACGTATTTTCAAATACACGCACGAGGCCAATAAAATTCTTAAGTTTAGGCTCGTAATTCGCCAACGCACGATTTTGATACTCAAGAATTCTCTCGGGATCCTCCCTTATGTTTTATCACTGTTTCAGAACTGAAATGGCATTTTAAAACGTGAAGTCGAGGCTTAAATTGAGTTTAACCCGACCCGGTTCGCGACCCGGTTCGCAACCCGTTTTCTGCCAGACAGTCCGCGGTAAAACAGTCATAACTCTTTACTCCGAGATCAGTTGGACGTGAGGTTTTGTGCGTTGGAAACTAGACTCGTAGACCTTCGATTTGGTATTTTGAGAGACTTCTAACTCTTTATATATTGAGAGAAAAGCCCTGATACATTTGACCCAAGGTTCAGAAAATTTGTTAAAGGTCTTACGATATCTTTTGTCGATTTGCTTGACTTTAAAACTTATACGTGGAAATGACCGGAAGGGTCATTACAATTACATTGAATTATGAAATATACAAAGCTGATTTTTCTATGGAGGGTCCAGTAAATATATTTTTTGTTGATTTTGGCCATTATGATACACAAATAGGGTGTCGAGTTGATTCAATGTTTGAGGGAAGTACACAATATTTGCACAGTTTTTATTATTTGTATATATCTAAATAACGGTCAATGTCAACTTGATCTGTCGCTATATTCTTGAGTTTGATGAATATTTGTGATCTTTTGAAATTATGCCATGAAAATGATTTTGTGGATGTTCGATAGCTATATATAGGAGGTTCTTTCGCTCAACAAAAGGTTCAAGTACCATTAGCTTAAAAGCTCCAATGGATTATATTATGGCACATCTACTCTCTTATCTTTTTGTTTCCTTTAAATTTTCCGTATGAATGATATTGACTTGGCTAGATAACTTCACGTTGTGTAGCTTTTGATTTTTCAGTATAACAACTATATTAGTATTAATAGTCCTTTATATTCTCACCAAGTCATCTCACTCACTCCCTGATGACATATATTGTTATGGTGATAAACATTTCTCGAGTTGGTGAATTTTTATGTATGTAGATAAATGGACAGACAGATTCTACTCAATTCAAAGACTTTGTTATAGAGCAAATTACCAGACTCTACATTATACGAATGAGATATCAACCACTATGATGGTATGTAAATTCTTGATTCATTTAGTATCTGCTGCATACGTCCAAATGATATTGGTCAATGTGAATGATAAGGTATACACGAGTTCATAGCCACATGTAAGCTTAAAAAAAAAATCGATGCACAAAGTATTTCGTGTTAAGTAGAATCCAGGAAAGGGCCGTATATAAGATTATTATCATAAATTAGCCCCTAAAACTTTTTATCAAGCTATAAAAAAGGTAGCTCCTAAAAGTCACTCTATTGCTATTGTGCAAATCAAGATTACGAATGTTTACTTATATTTGATTAATACAAAGTGATAATGCATGTTATCTTCTGGTAATACACTTATTTTTTTATGGCTAGATGATAGATATGTTCAGGATCTCAATTACAAATATAGTTCTTTGTAAATTACAAGTTATGTGCAGAAAATAACGCTATGCAAGAAAATTGATGTGATGGAGGACGTGGATGATGAAAAACGCAAGGATGGTGATGAAAAGATCAGTGTGCAGGACGTCTACCAGGAACTAGGACAATGCTGCAGCCTTGAATATTGCAGAAAAATGGTCAAGATTGTGGATGCAAATGAAGATGGTGTCATTGACTTGGCGAATTTCTATGTACGTAAGTAAATGGACGGATATTTCTACTCAATTCAAAGACTTCGTTGTAAAGCAAATTATCATGCTCAACATTACCCTCATCTTGGTCCAAATAAATATTTTTATGTATTAGCCTATGCTACAATGAGTACTTTTGCTAAATGGTTCAAAAATTAGAAATTTTACTATATTGTAGTTAATTTAATGGATGTGATGATAACATATACCCTCTATAAATTTACAAAATTATCTGATCATTGTTTTTAATTTGAATAGTTTCAACTTAATTGCAAAATATATAAGTTTGTAGAGTCACAATCATAATTTAATAAAAGTCGCGCATCGCGCGGACATGTATACTACTATATACTTAAAAGAAAGAAAGTCTAGCATATGATCTTGCCAAGTGGCAGCACCGGATTATGACATGTGTCACTTTTTAGGACAAATTAGTTAATTAGTTATGAATGAGTTAGTAGTTTCTAAATATAAAATTTTATTTAATTATTAAAATTACTATATCTATCAAATAAAGAGATTTTAGTAAACAAAAAATCAAATTACTAAATAAAAAAATAATTCTTAAAACTGAGAGTCGTCTGTGGGGAAATGTAATACTCTTTTAGTATTTTTTTCATTTTTTAATATAAAATTGTTATTGTATTTTTTTAAATAAAAACAATAGTAATTCAAACCTTATCAACAAAAAAATAAAATAAAAACGAAAATAAAAATATATGGTAACTAGCATGGTGAAAATATTAATAGTATTTTTAGTATTTTTGTGATTAATAGTATTTTTGAATTTACCACATGAAAGTTATCTACACGTAACTTAACTTCCACTACTTTTTCACTTTCGCTCATAAAATATCATAATAAAACTGCTAAACAGTTAACATATTTATTTATTTTTTAAAAAAATAAATATAAATACATACATTACGAAAAAGTAACTGGTTGTTTGTTATTAAAATAATTTTTAAAACAGAGAATATTCCTTGGGAAACTTAGATAATTGCATATACAAATAATATTGGTAAGAATCAGGAATTATAAATTTATATAAATTTAAAACACACCTTTTTGAACACAAATCAATTCCAAAGCCTATATTTGTGCAATTATATTTCCTTAAAATACTCCTAGAAAATAATTGCACATATATTTTTAATTATTTTTAAAAATACTTTTTAAATTTATATTATTTACATCTATTCAGCTTTTTAATTATTGTTAATTATTTTTTAAATATATCTATTTAAATTTGAATTGAGATGGAAAAATTAAATAAACTTACATCTGAAAGTCAGTATTCTAAAATAAATCTCTTCTCATTTTTTCTTTTTAACTTTATTATCCAAATCAATATCCTAAGCAGTTTAAGTAATTTCCAAGTTAAGACAGCCCCGCATATGAAGTTAAGTTACAACAAATCAAATTAATTGGTGGTGTAAAATATGATCGAGAAAAGTAACAAATAATTGTATTCTTAAAAGCACAGTAAGTAAATCTTCTCAATATTATTTGACTCGTCAAAATTATAAAAACACGAATAATTAACAAAACAGACTAAAGACAGTTGAAGTATATATTGTCACACAATCCTACTAACATTTTTGTAAATAAATTATTTTTTGAAAAAAAAAATCATTACGGAGAAAAAGAAATGATCATGAATTCTTACAAACACATCAAATATTTTCCAATGTAATCGTGTTGCTATTTGTGAGAGTGATTTGTGCGTGATAATGCATGAGAAAAATGAGGAATGAAAATTTTTAATATGTGATTGATTGAATTTTTAAAATTTGAAAAATTGGATAACTATTAATGAGACAAAATGAAGCAAATATTTAGGAGCACTCCCAATTCACGACCAAACAACTAATTTTATATTTTTTTATTTTTTAGATTTGACATTTTCTTAAAACTTTTCTGACGATCGTTCAAATTTCACTTTTAAAGATTTTTAAAATTTTAATATATTTGCTAATTATAAAACAAATATTTTTATAAGGAGTGCCCATGACATTAGATTGTTTCTGCACTTGATGAACATGATAATTACTTTATAAATAGTGATTAAAGTTAAATTTTTCATTAATGCAATCGAAATATAAAGAAGTAAAAAATACTTAAAAGCTTAGAGAAACGAAAAAAAGTGGTAAATGTACTTATTAAAATTTACTTTTAAATTTAAAAAATTAATGTAAACAATCTAATAAATTTTTGCTATAAAGAAGAAATATTTGTGGGGAGTTAGTTTAACTATTTATTATAAAAAAATTGATAAATTTCAACAAAAAAGAGTGATAAACATGGGTGACTGTGCTTATTAAAGTTGGGGAAATAGGGGTAATGCCTGAGGGACGTGCAATTAGTTTTACTTAAATTTCTATTTATTTATTATTTGTCAGTTTTCTCTTTTTGTTTTTTGTATCTTGTTTTTATTTATTTTTGTTAAAAAAAGATGTGTTTATTGTCAAATCAAATTCAGATAATTTATTTTATAATATTTTATATTTTAATCTAAATTAAATATTGTTAAATAAAAAATTAAATTCTCTCTTAAACTGACCAAATCTTACAAATATGACTATCAAATTTCATAATTTACTTATTTTTCGTTACAATAGGGAAGTTAGTTATATCCTTGCAAAATGATTTACTATCTTCTATATCTATATCTTCTATATCTATATCTATATTTATCTATATATATTTAAAAGGAAAAAAATTTAGCCTATGATCTTTTCAAGTGGCAGCATAGGATTACGACATGTGTCACTTTTTAGGACAAATTAGTTATCTATATTTATAATTAAAAAGAAGAAAGTCTAGCCTAGGATCTTGTCAAGTGCGTAGGATGATGACACGTATTAATTTTTAGGACAAGTTAGTTAAGTTAGGTAATAATTAGTTAGTATTTGCTTTTAATTTTAACAACTTTTTAAAAAAATTAAATTTTGCAGTTTATTTTATTTTATTTTACTGCTTTTAATCATCAAAACCCAAACTGTTTTATGCCTCATTTAAGCTTTAAAAGGCAGTTTTTGTTTAATTATGCAAACACATATTTTATGTCCCCTTATAATTTAAAAAAAATGATTTAAAAAAATATATAATTATGCAAACAACACGTTTTATGGCTCCTCTAAGTATTTCAAAAAAATAAATTTAATAATTAGTTAGATTCGTTAATAATTAGTTAATCTTTTAAAATTTGAATTTAAAAATTCCCAGATTAAAATTACAAATAAAAGAATGAAAATTCACAAAAAAAAAAAAGGAATCTCTCCCACATTTGCAATTTTTAGAAACAAATAATCAGCAAATAAGTAAAAAAATTAAAACCTTAAAAATTGAAAAGTCTTTCTATGTTTTTAGATTTATTTGTAGGAAAAATTACATAACACACCAACATTAGAGGTCTAATTACACTCCATGTCTATAGTTTAAATCAATTACGCTCCTTGCCAATTAGTCAAAATTATTGGTATATAGTCTCTCCTTCCCCATCTATTTCTCTCACCACTCTCCTCCCTCTCTCCCTAATCTCGCTCCCCTCTCTTCCTTCTCCCTCCCTCTCGCTGCCTCTCTTCCTCCCTCCATCTCTTTCTCTCCTTTTCTCTAAATACAATTCTCAATTGATATATTTGTATCTGTGTATAACATATATGTATAACACAAAGAGGAGAGAGAGAAATTGTATTCGTTGATATGAATTATATTTTCTATTTATTGATACGAATTGTATTTATATTCGTTGATACAATTGAATACAAATTGTATTTCGTTGATACGAATTGTATTTGTATTTGTAATATATATAATACAAACAGGAGATAAAGAGAAATTGTATTCGTTGATACAAATTGTGCTTCTATTTATTGATATGAATTGTATTTGTATTCGTTGATACAATTGAATACAAATTATATTTCGCTTACGAATTGTATTTGTATTTATTGATACAATTGAATACAAATTGTATTTGTATTCGTTGATATAATTGAATACAAATTATATTTTATTGATACGAATTGTATTTGTATTCATTGATAAAATTGTATCCGAAAGAAGAAAAGGAGAGAGAGGGGGGGGGGTGAATACATAATACAAAATACAAAAAGGAAGAGAGACAAAGAAAGAGATAACAATACAAAATACAACGATGAAAAGAAAAAGTGAAAGATAAAGGAAGAGAGACAAAGAACGAGAGAGAGAAGTGTGAAAATAGAAAATACAAAGAGCGAGGTAAAAATATTAAATACAAAGAAAAGAAAAAAAAAGAGGTAAAAGTATTCAATAGAAAGGAAAAAAAAAAAGAGAAAGAGAGGAAACAGAAAAAAAGAAAGAAAAACAGAGAAAACACAAAGAGAAAAGAGAGAGAAAGGCTAGAAAGAAAGAGGAGAGAGAAACAAAAATAGAAAAACTGAAAAAGAGAGAGTGAGTGAGGCGAGAGCTTTTCTTTTTTTTATTTGGTTTTTTCTTTTCTTTTCTTTGTAATTAGCAAAGTGTTGATATAAAAACCTAATTAATTTTAATTGGGCTGGTATTTTTGAAATTTCCTCTTATTTGTATACATATATTGCAAATTAATGTTTACAAAGAATCAAGAATTTATTTGTAATCATAAATATGATCTGTGAATTACTTTTTACAAAGGAATTAATATTGAATATTTAACTATGATTTTGAATTTGAAACAATTACTACTTCTACATAGACAGTAACTTTTCTTTCCACAATATTTTGTTATTTTCTTAACGATTCTAATGCAATAAAAATTAAAAATTAATTATATTCCCAAAAAAATTGGTAACAGATATATGTACTATAACTTATTTTTTCTGCAAATTTTTAATAACATAAAAATTAAAAATTGATTAGGTATTTTTAATTAGAGGAACGTGGGTGTGTGGCTGTGTGTATATGTAAATGTGTATGTAGTGTGCAGGTGTTTTTTTTTTTTTTTGAAAAAGTAAATAAGAATTTTAACTAATCTGATTGTAAGTGTCGTGTGTGTGATGTGTGAGGGAATAAAAACGTGGGTGAGTGCATATATAACTGTTTTTTAAAAGTTCAATTAGAATTAATATAACTGTAAATCTTATCTACCAATTTGAAAATTGAATTAGAGTTGATTATAACTTTTTATTCAAAATTGAACAGTCACATATATTTTTAATACCTTCATCTCTACGCATAATTTTATGTGACAATTTTATTTTTTTGAAACTATCATAAATCTTTCTCCATACATTTAAATTTGGTAATGTTCGACAAGACTTGGCGCATCCTATGACTCAGTTTGTAAAGTATATTTTGTGTTATTGAGTATTTTTATCCATTCAGTTGGTATACAATGGTGAAGCATTTTGATTGCAGAATTTTTAAAAGTGAAAGTGGCTCAAGGAAAAAAGCAACACTCTTGGGATTGTAAGAGGTAATTTTCGACTTTGTTTTCATAGTATGAACTATAAATGATTTTTCATTCTTTAATTTATAATTTTCAACTATAAATTGAACATTAAAAGTCAATTTCAAGAAAACGTTAAGTTATTGAACGAAAAAAAATGATTTTATGTTAACCTTATCATTTTGAGAGTAAATGCATAACTCTTAATAAGGGATTGTTCAGAGGTGCCAAGACTCTGCAATATTTTTAAGTAGACATTCTGAGAAATTAATGGCTTTTTATCAGCAAACATAGGTTTTAATGTGTTTATTATTTAACGTTTTATTTGCTTAATCTACATTCTCATTAACAAATCACCATTAACAAGATGTAAGGGAATTTGAGTTGATTCTGCAGGACGAAAACGTTAATTAACATTCAACTTTTAATCTTAGTTCTAACACTATGATTTTAATTACTCTAAATTATGATCGCTCGATAAAAGTTGCTTGCATAGATGCATAATAACAATGACATTACATTGAATTATGAAATATACAAAGCTGATTTTTCTATGGAGGGTCCAGTAAATATATTTTTTGTTGATTTTGGCCATTATGATACACAAATAGGGTGTCGAGTTGATTCAATGTTTGAGGGAAGTACACAATATTTGCACAGTTTTTATTATTTGTATATATCTAAATAACGGTCAATGTCAACTTGATCTGTCGCTATATTCTTGAGTTTGATGAATATTTGTGATCTTTTGAAATTATGCCATGAAAATGATTTTGTGGATGTTCGATAGCTATATACAGGAGGTTCTTTCGCTCAACAAAAGGTTCAAGTACCATTAGCTTAAAAGCTCCAATGGATTATATTATGGCACATCTACTCTCTTATCTTTTTGTTTCCTTTAAATTTTCCGTATGAATGATATTGACTTGGCTAGATAACTTCACGTTGTGTAGCTTTTGATTTTTCAGTATAACAACTATATTAGTATTAATAGTCCTTTATATTCTCACCAAGTCATCTCACTCACTCCCTGATGACATATATTGTTATGGTGATAAACATTTCTCGAGTTGGTGAATTTTTATGTATGTAGATAAATGGACAGACAGATTCTACTCAATTCAAAGACTTTGTTATAGAGCAAATTACCAGACTCTACATTATACGAATGAGATATCAACCACTATGATGGTATGTAAATTCTTGATTCATTTAGTATCTGCTGCATACCTCCAAATGATATTGGTCAATGTGAATGATAAGGTATACACGAGTTCATAGCCACACGTAAGCTTAAAAAAAAAATCGATGCACAAAGTATTTCGTGTTAAGTAGAATCCAGGAAAGGGCCGTATATAAGATTATTATCATAAATTAGCCCCTAAAACTTTTTATCAAGCTATAAAAAAGGTAGCTCCTAAAAGTCACTCTACTGCTATTGTGCAAATCAAGATTACGAATGTTTACTTATATTTGATTAATACAAAGTGATAATGCATGTTATCTTCTGGTAATACACTTATTTTTTTATGGCTAGATGATAGATATGTTCAGGATCTCAATTACAAATATAGTTCTTTGTAAATTACAAGTTATGTGCAGAAAATAACGCTACGCAAGAAAATTGATGTGATGGAGGATGTGGATGATGAAAAACGCAAGGATGGTGATGAAAAGATCAGTGTGCAGGACGTCTACCAGGAACTAGGACAATGCTGCAGCCTTGAATATTGCAGAAAAATGATCAAGATTGTGGATGCAAATGAAGATGGTGTCATTGACTTGGCGAATTTCTATGTACGTAAGTAAATGGACGGATATTTCTACTCAATTCAAAGACTTCGTTGTAAAGCAAATTATCATGCTCAACATTACCCTCATCTTGGTCCAAATAAATATTTTTATGTATTAGCCTATGCTACAATGAGTACTTTTGCTAAATGGTTCAAAAATTAGGAATTTTACTATATTGTAGTTAATTTAATGGATGTGATGATAACATATACCCTCTATAAATTTACAAAATTATCTGATCATTATTTTTAATTTGAATAGTTTCAACTTAATTGCAAAATATATAAGTTTGTAGAGAAAGATATCCATGAGTGTATCATTATATCGAGTCAATTTCTTTTCGACTTTAATCAAAATACACCTTTTAATAATGTTATATTTTTTTGAGATGTTTGTATCTGATTATTATTTTTAGAGTTCATCAAAATTTTATTTAATGATTATATTTATATAATTCATTTTCTTTAATTTTATAAAATTTTTATTATTAAGTATATTGTATTTTACTGAAAAATAAGATGATGATAGTTGAATATTTGTTAACTTTATATAATCTAATACGTTCAAATATTTAAAATCACAATCATAATTTAATAAAAGTCGCGCATCGCGCGGACATGTATACTAGTATATACTTAAAAGAAAGAAAGTCTAGCATATGATCTTGCCAAGTGGCAGCACCGGATTATGACATGTGTCACTTTTTAGAACAAATTAGTTAATTAGTTATGAATGAGTTAGTAGTTTCTAAATATAAAATTTTATTTAATTATTAAAATTACTATATCTATCAAATAAAGAGATTTTAGTAAACAAAAAATCAAATTACTAAATAAAAAAATAATTCTTAAACCTGAGAGTCGTCTGTGGGAAAATGTAATACTCTTTTAGTATTTTTTTCATTTTTTAATATAAAATTGTTATTGTATTTTTTTAAATAAAAACAATAGTAATTCAAACCTTATCAACAAAAAAAATAAAATAAAAACGAAAATAAAAATATATGGTAACTAGCATGGTGAAAATATTATAGTATTTTTAGTATTTTTGTGATTAATAGAATTTAGAAATTAATAATAATAAAATAATAAAATAAAAATATGTGGTAACTAGCATGGTGAAAATATTGTAGTCTTTTTGTTATTAATAAATATTTATTATTTGTTATTATAATTTAAATTTTTTAAATTGAGAATTTAACTAAAAATATAACTCTCTTAATTCTCACTAACTGAA
Source organism: Jaltomata sinuosa (assembly GCA_003996215.1). Taxonomy (NCBI): domain Eukaryota; kingdom Viridiplantae; phylum Streptophyta; class Magnoliopsida; order Solanales; family Solanaceae; genus Jaltomata; species Jaltomata sinuosa. Next base: position 11,669 of record QJPP01007447.1, read on the forward strand.
AATCCTTAAAAAAGAAAAAATACTTGAAAAGTAAAAGTTTAATAAATTTAAAACACGTACACTTTTTTGAACACAAATCAGTTTAAAAAAATACTTTTTAAATTTATATTATTTACATCTATTCAGCTTTTGAATTTACCACATGAAAATTATCTACACGTAACTTAACTTCCACCACTTTTTCACTTTCGCTCATAAAATATCATAATAAAACTGCTAAACAGTTAACATATTTATTTATTTTTTAAAAAAATAAATATAAATACATACATTACGAAAAAGTAACTGGTTGTTTGTTATTAAAATAATTTTTAAAACAGAGAATATTCCTTGGGAAACTTAGATAATTGCATATACAAATAATATTGGTAAGAATCAGGAATTATAAATTTATATAAATTTAAAACACACCTTTTTGAACACAAATCAATTCCAAAGCCTATATTTGTGCAATTATATTTCCTTAAAATACTCCTAGAAAATAATTGCACATATATTTTTAATTATTTTTAAAAATACTTTTTAAATTTATATTATTTACATCTATTCAGCTTTTTAATTATTGTTAATTATTTTTTAAATATATCTATTTAAATTTGAATTGAGATGGAAAAATTAAATAAACTTACATCTGAAAGTCAGTATTCTAAAATAAATCTCTTCTCATTTTTTTCTTTTTAACTTTATTATCCAAATCAATATCCTAAGCAGTTTAAGTTTTTGAATTTGAAATTACTTATGACTATTCTTCACAGTTACATCTTCTACATATGCAGTAATTTTTTTTCACAGATTTTTAAAGCATTAAAAATGAATTTCATCTCCTAAAATTTTAGTAACCGATCTCCTAAAATTTTGGGTCACTAATATGTAACTTATTTTATTCCTCTCTTTTGTTCTTCATTCTTCTTTGCTTAACTAGTTTTCGTATTTGTGCAATGCGCGAAAGTTTAAAAAAGTATTCACCTTATAAATTAGAAGTAGCTAATATAAATTTTTAATTTGTCAATATTTTTAAAATTTAATTATAGAAATTCATTAACTTATTTATTTAAATATATTAAATTAATATTATTAGTATACAACTTTTTTAATATACTTTAAATATTATTTATATTTTATATAGATATGATCAGTTATACTAAAATTTTAATATAATTTAGTTTTATTAAATATCATTGATCAACAATTTTATTGCACTTTGACTCAATAATCTGCACCAAAATAAGAGACAAATCAGACCAATAGCTAACTTGAGATAAATTAATTAGATGCTCGTAATTCACTTTATATAGCCAGAGATAAATCAATTAGATGCTCATAATTCACTTTATATAGCCAGAGATAAATCAATTAGATGCTCATAATTCACTTTATATCGCCAGTTCTTAAGAGAATTCTTTTTAAAATTTTGGTGTCTACTTCCTACTTATTAACCACAAAAGTAGAAAGTAATTTCCAAGTTAAGACAGCCCCGCATATGAAGTTAAGTTACAACAAATCAAATTAATTGGTGGTGTAAAATATGATCGAGAAAAGTAACAAATAATTGTATTCTTAAAAGCACAGTAAGTAAATCTTCTCAATATTATTTGACTCGTCAAAATTATAAAAACACGAATAATTAACAAAACAGACTAAAGACAGTTGAAGTATATATTGTCACACAATCCTACTAACATTTTTGTAAATAAATTATTTTTTGAAAAAAAAAATCATTACGGAGAAAAAGAAATGATCATGAATTCTTACAAACACATCAAATATTTTCCAATGTAATCGTGTTGCTATTTGTGAGAGTGATTTGTGCGTGATAATGCATGAGAAAAATGAGGAATGAAAATTTTTAATATGTGATTGATTGAATTTTTAAAATTTGAAAAATTGGATAACTATTAATGAGACAAAATGAAGCAAATATTTAGGAGCACTCCCAATTCACGACCAAACAACTAATTTTATATTTTTTTATTTTTTAGATTTGACATTTTCTTAAAACTTTTCTGACGATCGTTCAAATTTCACTTTTAAAGATTTTTAAAATTTTAATATATTTGCTAATTATAAAACAAATATTTTTATAAGGAGTGCCCATGACATTAGATTGTTTCTGCACTTGATGAACATGATAATTACTTTATAAATAGTGATTAAAGTTAAATTTTTCATTAATGCAATCGAAATATAAAGAAGTAAAAAATACTTAAAAGCTTAGAGAAACGAAAAAAAGTGGTAAATGTACTTATTAAAATTTACTTTTAAATTTAAAAAATTAATGTAAACAATCTAATAAATTTTTGCTATAAAGAAGAAATATTTGTGGGGAGTTAGTTTAACTATTTATTATAAAAAAATTGATAAATTTCAACAAAAAAGAGTGATAAACATGGGTGACTGTGCTTATTAAAGTTGGGGAAATAGGGGTAATGCCTGAGGGACGTGCAATTAGTTTTACTTAAATTTCTATTTATTTATTATTTGTCAGTTTTCTCTTTTTGTTTTTTGTATCTTGTTTTTATTTATTTTTGTTAAAAAAAGATGTGTTTATTGTCAAATCAAATTCAGATAATTTATTTTATAATATTTTATATTTTAATCTAAATTAAATATTGTTAAATAAAAAATTAAATTCTCTCTTAAACTGACCAAATCTTACAAATATGACTATCAAATTTCATAATTTACTTATTTTTCGTTACAATAGGGAAGTTAGTTATATCCTTGCAAAATGATTTACTATCTTCTATATCTATATCTTCTATATCTATATCTATATTTATCTATATATATTTAAAAGGAAAAAAATTTAGCCTATGATCTTTTCAAGTGGCAGCATAGGATTACGACATGTGTCACTTTTTAGGACAAATTAGTTATCTATATTTATAATTAAAAAGAAGAAAGTCTAGCCTAGGATCTTGTCAAGTGCGTAGGATGATGACACGTATTAATTTTTAGGACAAGTTAGTTAAGTTAGGTAATAATTAGTTAGTATTTGCTTTTAATTTTAACAACTTTTTAAAAAAATTAAATTTTGCAGTTTATTTTATTTTATTTTACTGCTTTTAATCATCAAAACCCAAACTGTTTTATGCCTCATTTAAGCTTTAAAAGGCAGTTTTTGTTTAATTATGCAAACACATATTTTATGTCCCCTTATAATTTAAAAAAAATGATTTAAAAAAATATATAATTATGCAAACAACACGTTTTATGGCTCCTCTAAGTATTTCAAAAAAATAAATTTAATAATTAGTTAGATTCGTTAATAATTAGTTAATCTTTTAAAATTTGAATTTAAAAATTCCCAGATTAAAATTACAAATAAAAGAATGAAAATTCACAAAAAAAAAAAAGGAATCTCTCCCACATTTGCAATTTTTAGAAACAAATAATCAGCAAATAAGTAAAAAAATTAAAACCTTAAAAATTGAAAAGTCTTTCTATGTTTTTAGATTTATTTGTAGGAAAAATTACATAACACACCAACATTAGAGGTCTAATTACACTCCATGTCTATAGTTTAAATCAATTACGCTCCTTGCCAATTAGTCAAAATTATTGGTATATAGTCTCTCCTTCCCCATCTATTTCTCTCACCACTCTCCTCCCTCTCTCCCTAATCTCGCTCCCCTCTCTTCCCTCTCCCTCCCTCTCGCTGCCTCTCTTCCTCCCTCCATCTCTTTCTCTCCTTTTCTCTAAATACAATTCTCAATTGATATATTTGTATCTGTGTATAACATATATGTATAACACAAAGAGGAGAGAGAGAAATTGTATTCGTTGATACGAATTGTATTTTCTATTTATTGATACGAATTGTATTTATATTCGTTGATACAATTGAATACAAATTGTATTTCGTTGATACGAATTCTATTTGTATTTGTAATATATATAATACAAACAGGAGATAAAGAGAAATTGTATTCGTTGATACAAATTGTGCTTCTATTTATTAATACGAATTGTATTTGTATTCGTTGATACAATTGAATACAAATTATATTTCGCTTACGAATTGTATTTGTATTTGCTGATACAATTGAATACAAATTGTATTTCGTTAATACGAATTGTATTTGTATTCGTTGATATAATTGAATATAAATTATATTTTATTGATACGAATTGTATTTGTATTAATTGATACAATTGTATCCGAAAGAAGAAAAGGAGAGAGAGAGGGGGGGGGGAATACATAATACAAAATACAAAAAGGAAGAGAGACAAAGAGAGAGATAACAATACAAAATACAACGATGAAAAGAAAAAGTGAAAGATAAAGGAAGAGAGACAAAGAACGAGAGAGAGAAGTGTGAAAATAGAAAATACAAAGAGCGAGGTAAAAATATTAAATACAAAGAAAAGAAAAAAAAAGAGGTAAAAGTATTAAATAGAAAGAAAAAAAAAAGAGAGAGAGAGAGGAAACAGAAAAAAAGAAAGAAAAAGAGAGAAAACACAAAGAGAAAAGAGAGAGAAAGGCTAGAAAGAAAGAGGAGAGAGAAACAAAAATAGAAAAACTGAAAAAGAGAGAGTGAGTGAGGCGAGAGTTTTTCTTTTTTTTATTTGGTTTTTTCTTTTCTTTGTAATTAGCAAAGTGTTGATATAAAAACCTAATTAATTTTAATTGGGCTGGTATTTTTGAAATTTCCTCTTGTTTGTATACATATATTGCAAATTAATGTTTACAAAGAATCAATAATTTATTTGTAATCATAAATATGATCTGTGAATTACTTTTTACAAAGGAATTAATATTGAATATTTAACTATGATTTTGAATTTGAAACAATTACTACTTCTACATAGACAGTAACTTTTCTTTCCACAGTATTTTGTTATTTTCTTAACGATTCTAATGCAATAAAAATTAAAAATTAATTATATTCCCAAAAAAATTGGTAACAGATATATGTACTATAACTTATTTTTTCTGCAAATTTTTAATAAAATAAAAATTAAAAATTGATTAGGTATTTTTAATTAGAGGAACGTGGGTGTGTGGCTGTGTGTATATGTAAATGTGTATGTAGTGTGCAGGTGTTTTTTTTTTTTTTGAAAAAGTAAATAAGAATTTTAACTAATCTGATTGTAAGTGTCGTGTGTGTGATGTGTGAGGGAATAAAAACGTGGGTGAGTGCATATATAACTGTTTTTTAAAAGTTCAATTAGAATTAATATAACTGTAAATCTTATCTACCAATTTGAAAATTGAATTAGAGTTGATTATAACTTTTCATTCAAAATTGAACAGTCACATATATTTTTAATACCTCCATCTCTACGCATAATTTTATGTGACAGTTTTATTTTTTTTGAAACTACCATAAATCTTTCTCCATACATTTAAATTTGGTAATGTTCGACAAGACTTGGCGCATTCTATGACTCAGTTTGTAAAGTATATTTTGTGTTATTGAGTATTTTTATCCATTCAGTTGGTATACAATGGTGAAGCATTTTGATTGCAGGATTTTTAAAAGTGAAAGTGGCTCAAGGAAAAAAGCAACACTCTTGGGATTGTAAGAGGTAATTTTCGACTTTGTTTTCATAGTATGAACTCTAAATGATTTTTCATTCTTTAATTTATAATTTTCAACTATAAATTGAACATTAAAAGTCAATTTCAAGAAAACGTTAAGTTATTGAACGAAAAAAATTGATTTTATGTTAACCTCATCATTTTGAGAGTAAATGCATAACTCTTAATAAGGGATTGTTCAGAGGTGTCAAGACTCTGTAATATTTTTAAGTAGACATTCTGAGAAATTAATGACTTTTTATCAGCAAACATAGATTTTATTGTGTTTATTATTTAACGTTTTATTTGCTTAATCTACATTCTCATTAACAAATCACCATTAACAAGATGTAAGGGAATTTGAGTTGATTCTGCAGGACGAAAACGTTAATTAACATTCAACTTTTAATCTTAGTTCTAACACTATGATTTTAATTACTCTAAATTATGATCGCTCGATAAAAGTTGCTTGCATAGATGCATAATAACAATGACATTACATTGAATTATGAAATATACAAAGCTGATTTTTCTATGGAGGGTCCAGTAAATATATTTTTTGTTGATTTTGGCCATTATGATACACAAATAGGGTGTCGAGTTGATTCAATGTTTGAGGGAAGTACACAATATTTGCACAGTTTTTATTATTTGTATATATCTAAATAACGGTCAATGTCAACTTGATCTGTCGCTATATTCTTGAGTTTGATGAATATTTGTGATCTTTTGAAATTATGCCATGAAAATGATTTTGTGGATGTTCGATAGCTATATACAGGAGGTTCTTTCGCTCAACAAAAGGTTCAAGTACCATTAGCTTAAAAGCTCCAATGGATTATATTATGGCACATCTACTCTCTTATCTTTTTGTTTCCTTTAAATTTTCCGTATGAATGATATTGACTTGGCTAGATAACTTCACGTTGTGTAGCTTTTGATTTTTCAGCAACTATATTAGTATTAATAGTCCTTTATATTCTCACCAAGTCATCTCACTCACTCCCTGATGACATATATTGTTATGGTGATAAACATTTCTCGAGTTGGTGAATTTTTATGTATGTAGATAAATGGACAGACAGATTCTACTCAATTCAAAGACTTTGTTATAGAGCAAATTACCAGACTCTACATTATACGAATGAGATATCAACCACTATGATGGTATGTAAATTCTTGATTCATTTAGTATCTGCTGCATACCTCCAAATGATATTGGTCAATGTGAATGATAAGGTATACACGAGTTCATAGCCACACGTAAGCTTAAAAAAAAATCGATGCACAAAGTATTTCGTGTTAAGTAGAATCCAGGAAAGGGCCGTATATAAGATTATTATCATAAATTAGCCCCTAAAACTTTTTATCAAGCTATAAAAAAGGTAGCTCCTAAAAGTCACTCTACTGCTATTGTGCAAATCAAGATTACGAATGTTTACTTATATTTGATTAATACAAAGTGATAATGCATGTTATCTTCTGGTAATACACTTATTTTTTTATGGCTAGATGATAGATATGTTCAGGATCTCAATTACAAATATAATTCTTTGTAAATTACAAGTTATGTGCAGAAAATAACGCTACGCAAGAAAATTGATGTGATGGAGGACGTGGATGATGAAAAACGCAAGGATGGTGATGAAAAGATCAGTGTGCAGGACGTCTACCAGGAACTAGGACAATGCTGGAGCCTTGAATATTGCAGAAAAATGGTCAAGATTGTGGATGCAAATGAAGATGGTGTCATTGACTTGGCGAATTTCTATGTACGTAAGTAAATGGACGAATATTTCTACTCAATTCAAAGACTTCATTGTAAAGCAAATTATCATGCTCAACATTACCCTCATCTTGGTCCAAATAAATATTTTTATGTATTAGCCTATGCTACAATGAGTACTTTTGCTAAATGGTTCAAAAATTAGGAATTTTACTATATTGTAGATAATTTAATGGATGTGATGATAACATATACCCTCTATAAATTTACAAAATTATCTGATCATTGTTTTTAATTTGAATAGTTTCAACTTAATTGCAAAATATATAAGTTTGTAGAGAAAGATATCCATGAGTGTATCATTATATCGAGGCAATTTCTTTTCGACTTTAATCAAAATACACCTTTTAATAATGTTATATTTTTTTGAGATGTTTGTATCTGATTATTATTTTTAGAGTTCATCAAAATTTTATTTAATGAATATTTATATAATTCGTTTTCTTTAATTTTATAAATTTTTTATTATTAGGTATATTGTATTTTACTGAAAAATAAGATGATGATAGTTGAATATTTGTTAACTTTATATAATCTAATATGTTCAAATATTTAAAATCACAATCATAATTTAATAAAAGTCGCGCGTCGCGCGGACATGTATACTAGTATATACTTAAAAGAAAGAAAGTCTAGCATATGATCTTGCCAAGTGGCAGCACCGGATTATGACATGTGTCACGTTTTAGGACAAAATTAGTTAATTAGTTATGAATGAGTTAGTAGTTTCTAAATATAAAATTTTATTTAATTATTAAAATTACTATATCTATAAAAATATGATCGAGAAAAGTAACAAATAATTGTATTCTTAAAAGCACAGTAAGTAAATCTTCTCAATATTATTTGACTCGTCAAAATTATAAAAACACGAATAATTAACAAAACAGACTAAAGACAGTTGAAGTATATATTGTCACACAATCCTACTAACATTTTTGTAAATAAATTATTTTTTGAAAAAAAAAAATCATTACGGAGAAAAAGAAATGATCATGAATTCTTACAAACACATCAAATATTTTCCAATGTAATCGTGTTGCTATTTTTGAGAGTGATTTGTGCGTGATAATGCATGAGAAAAATGAGGAATGAAAATTTTTAATATGTGATTGATTGAATTTTTAAAATTTAAAAAATTGGATAACTATTAATGAGACAAAATGAAGCAAATTTAGGAGCACTCCTAAGTCACGACCAAACAACTAATTTTATATTTTTTTCTTTTTTAGATTTGACATTTTCTTAAAACTTTTCTGACGATCGTTCAAATTTCACTTTTAAAGATTTTTAAAATTTTAATATATTTGCTAATTATAAAACAAATATTTTTATAAGGAGTGCCCATGACATTAGATTGTTTCTGCACTTGATGAACATGATAATTACTTTATAAATAGTGATTAAAGTTAAATTTTTCATTAATGCAATCGAAATATAAAGAAGTAAAAAATACTTAAAAGCTTAGAGAAACAAAAAAAAGTGGTAAATGTACTTACTAAAATTTACTTTTAAATTTAAAAAATTAATGTAAACAATCTAATAAATTTTTGCTATAAAGAAGAAATATTTGTGGGGAGTTAGTTTAACTATTTATTATAAAAAAATTGATAAATTTCAACAAAAAAGAGTGATAAACATGGGTGACTGTGCTTATTAAAGTTTACTTTTAAGTTTAAAAAGTTAATGTAAAATCTGCAAAATTTTTTGATATAAAGAAGTAATAGTTATGAAAAGTTAATTTTAATATTTATTGTAAAAAAATTGATAAAATTTCTTTAAAAAAGAGTGGTAAACATGCTTATTAAAATTTACTTTTAAATTTAAAAAATTATTGTAAACAATCTGTAGCTTTTTGGCCATAAAGAAGAAATAGTTGTGAAAAATTAGTTTAAATATATTTATTATAAAAAATTTGATACCCACAAATAAAAGAGTGATAAATGTTCTTATTAAAATTTATTTTTAAGTTAAAAAAATTAATGTAATCAATCTGCAATTTTTTTTTTACTATAAAGAAAGAATGATGAGAAGTTAATTTAAATATTTATTATAAAATATCTAATAAGTTTTCACAAAAAAAAAGGGAGTCATAAATGTGTTTATTAAAATTTATTTTTAAGTTAAAAAAATTAATGTAAACAATCTGCAATTTTTTTGCTATAAAGGAAAAGTTATAAAAAATTAAGTTAAATATTTATTATAAAAAAAATCTGATAACTTCCAACAAAAACAAAGAGGAGTAAACTTGCGTATTAAAATTTATTTTTGAATTTAAAAAATTACTATAAATAATTTACAATTGTTTTCGCTACAAAGAAGGAGTAAATAGAAAATCATTACTATGTTTAAAAAAACAGACAAAATTTGAATTTTAAAATATTTTAATCATTTTTTAAATTATTGAAAAATAGAATCTAAAATATATATGTTTGCAATTTAAAATTTTAAAAAAAGGTCAAAAAACAAATCAAATCGATTATTCTTTGAAAACTTAAAGGGTAAGAAAAAGTGTATTTGAATAATCCACATTTAAATTTATAAATAAAAAGTGTGAAATTTTTTATTTATCTATATTTATTTGAATTTATGGGGGGGGGGGGGGGGGGGGGGGGGGTGTTCTGGTTATTTTGTAGAATTTTTAAGTTTTTATTTTGTTGGGTATTTTAATTATTCTGTAGAATTTAAATATTAAAATAGTGAAAGAAATTTAAAGTAACAAAAAAAATTATATTTTTAAAATAGCTATTAAAATTAAAAGCAAATATTAAACTTCATATTTTTTGGGTCTTTTAATTATGCTATAGAATTTTAATTTTAATAAGATTTATCCTTTTATAATTTTAATTATTGAAATTACACATAATTCATTAGTTGGTTTATTTGTCAATGTGATAAATGTTCATTAGTTGGTTAATTTGAATTTCATAATTTAAATTTTACGTCTGGAATTCGTATGTCTGTAATTTATATATGTATTTGTTGAACTTAAATTTTGAAAACTAATATTTGTTGAACTGATATTTTTATTTTAAGTTAATATTATTTGAAATTGTAAGTTATCTCCTGACCAAATTTAGTGGAAATATGATTGTAACTACTTATAACTACTCATTTTCTTTTTATCTATTTTAAAAAAAACACCTCTTATGTGACCATATATTTTAAATTAAAGTTAATTTTAAAACACTCAACTTTCACGTTTAAAAAGGTTCCTTAATTCGTGCATAATTGATGAAAGTCTTTATTTAGTATATTTTCCATGCGATGCATGAAAAGTGTTAGAAAAAAAATCACAAAAAATAATAGCTTAGAGTCTGTTTGGCCTAGCGATTGAGAGGCAAAAAGTACTTTTTTTTTAGAAAAAATGCTTTTTTTGCCAAAACAAGTTGTTTGGCTAACCACCAAAAGTGCTTTTAAACAGAAGCAGAAGCAGTTTTTCTGCTGTTGGGAAGAAGCAAAAAAATTCTGCTTTTTTTAAAAAGCAGAAGCAGAAGCAGAAAATTATTTTTCACAAGACAAAAATATCCCTATCATTTATACATATTTACCAATATATCGCTTGTTAATTAATTATCATATTTCATAAATTTGATTAAGTTTTAAAAAATTTATTCTTCATTCTTATACCATAAATTCTTTATTTTATTTTAAGTTTTATATAGTATTATTTTATATTTTATATATATATAATTTTACGTTTCTATTAGGTAAGCATTGAATATGCTAGTGAACTCAGAAAAAAGGTAACAAAAGAATAAATTTCTCATTTATATATATTATTTTATATATAAATTTTAGTAATTGTGAAAGTTTTACTTTTGTAGATAAGGATAATAATAAAATAAAAAATAACAATCATCAATATTACTATGGAGACATTGCGTGATAAAATTAGGGATGAAATCGTTGAAGTTTTTTGTGATGTATGAAGAACTATTTATTTTGTGGTGAATTTTTCATATGTCGTGATTTAATTTATGAAATAATTTTTAAATTCATTTTGCTTGATATTTTTTAGTTTAATATCATATAATTTTTTTTATGTACATATGTATAATATTGATTGAAAATTTATAATATGTACTTTTTAATTAAATAAAAATAAAAATTTAATTAAAATTTTTATAATAGATATTTAAAATAATTTCGCTCGATAAAACAATCTTAATAGTAAAAGTCCATTGATACCTGCCCTTTTCGTAATTTGTCTCTCAAAAGTACTTTTAGAAAAAGATTAGTCAAACACAATCTGTTTATCAAAAGCACTTTTTAAATAAATTAGCCAAACACAAACTATTTTTTTCAAAAGCACTTTTCTGAAAAGCTATTTTATAAAAGTGCTTCTTAGAATTAGCAGTTTTTTAACCGCTAGGCCAAACAGGCTCTTAATCATAAAAATATCAATTGTGAAATTTAAATTATTTGATTCACGATCATATATCAGACTATACAGAAGAAAAATTATTTTCTCCATCTTAAATTGTCATAAGAATTTGTGTTTTGTGTAATTAGATTGAGAGTTTGTTGAAGAATCCATAAATACTTATCAAGATAAGAGAAAAAATTCATCCAAATTGTTGGATAATAGTTATAAATACTTCTCGTGATCTGTCACGACCCAGACCGCAGTGAGTGGCACCCACCCAAACCCCGGATGAGCGAACCAATAGAGTCTCACTCTTAGCATAGACTAACAGCTTAAAACCAGTGTGCAGAAATGTAAACTAGCAATCAATCATACTAAAATCAACTTTATAGAGATAAATGTAACCTACGAAAAAATCCCACTCTAGAATCTGAAAGTCATCGTACCAAACATCTACCAAATACTAGAGTACGGAAATCAAGGCAGCATGGTCGAACAGCTCACCCTTGATATCTCGAAGTGTCAGGCCTACAAGTGAGGTCGTGCGTCGATCGCCAAAAGATTTCTTGTACTCACAAAAAGACAAGCAAGTGCAGTATCAGTACACACCCACCGTGTACTGGTAAGATCATCAGCCAGTTCCAAATAAATAGTGTATGAGCAGTACAAAAATCAAGTAAGAGTACAGAAACACATAGGCAAGTCAACAGGTATTCCTAGACTACAAGTCTCTACCTAACTTGTCCCACATGTAAACCACTTCACAGTTATGATCAACAATCCACAACAATAAAAATTATGCCTCGTTACATATTCCGGACCCACTCTAGATCCCCTCTAGACAACACCTAAGTGTCAGACAAACAATCTGGTTTATACCAAGACCAACTCATAAAGCAATGTAACAACCCATCCCCTCAAGGACCAAAATACACAATCACAATTCATAAACACAACCCGGTCCACTCAGAGAACCATTAATAAAGATGCAGAATATAAAAAAGTAAACTCGTGCCAGGCGTGGTACCCGAGCCAACTGTTAGTATTATCCCGTACCAAGCGTGGTACCTGAGCCAACCGTTAGTATATCCTATACCAGGCGTGGTACCCGAGCCAACCGTTAGTATATTTCGTACCAGGCATGGTACCTGAGCCAACCAAATGTCACACAAATCCACAGTCACAAATAATGAACAATCACATTTGTAAACCAACAAGCAACACACCTAGTTCATTTCAGAAGACTGAAAACATGATTTTGGACATTCTTAACCATTTCCTAAGCAATGCATACCACACGATTACTTAGACATGAGTACACAAACACACAATGCATACAAGAATCAATAACCATCACCTACCTCGAATAAGCGAACTCTACAGTGCCGAAGCTTTTCCCCTTTCAGGATCTCTTGTTTGTTCTTGGTCTAGAAACAATACAGAGTAACCAAAAATCAATACTTATGGCCTACAAATTACCCGAATTATGAAAAATCCCAAACTCCAAGCCAACCATGATCATTCCACCCATTTATGGGCTTTCCCACCATTAATTCACCTAAACGCATCATTTTTACGGATTCCCTTAGAGAATTATGGCTAAATGATTATTACCCATTATCAAGAATCAAGACCCAAGAACTCTAGCACCCTAAAATCTCCTTTTTCCCTCGCATTCTACCATTCCTAGGTCATCCCAAACCTTTCCTAAGTCTACCCCTAGCAATTCTATAGCATAGGAAAGATATCACAGAGTTTGTGGAGTAGAATCCTTACCTTTAGGATGAAAAACCGATAGAAATCGCCCAAATCGCCCCCTTATTCTCCCAAAATGTTCCAAGAAAAATTAAATTATTTTGAAAAAGTTTCTGCATTAAATTCTGCCGCGCTCCGCTATAGCGGTCCGCTCTGCTATAGCGGTACTGCCATAGCGGAGTCATCCGCTATGACAGAGGCTGACCGACGTTGACTTCCACTGTAGCGGTAATTTCTCTGCTACAGCAGAGGTCGCTATGGCGGAGTGTCAACCGCTGTAGCGATTGACACGAGACAAAAAGTCGTAAAATCTCCAAAACTAATCTATTTTACAACACACTTATTTTTCCAACGTCCAAGAACAATCTCTTCACGTCAACCTCGATTCCAGGAGTTCCACTTATCCGAATTCGATTCCAAAAAGTCCTCCGGACTCTTTTATGTGTTAGATACAAGGAAAACTAGCTCGAATCAAGACATCAAACCCAATTCTTACCCGGATTGCCCTAGACCATACCTCACTTCAAAACTGGTCGAGACTAGTCTAGCCCAGAATTTCAAACTCTCAAACCCGGAGTTTTCTAACTCTAAAAATTGGCATGAATGATTTACCCGTAATGATGGACTCGGTCATTATAACAGATACCAATTTACCCATCATTCATCCCCGAACAATTAAACCCCAAAATACAAAAAGATAAAGAAAGAAAGAGTCGTACCGGTATCCTCAAACAAGTGAGGGTACTTGTCCTGCATGTCCCTCTCGGTTTCACAAGTGGATTTCTCAACCGGATGATGCTTCCATTGAACCTTTACCATACTGATCACCTTTTTCCTCAATTTTCGAACATCCCGATCAAGAATCAAAACCGGTTCCTCTTCATAGTGAAGATCCTTATCAAGTAACACTTCATCCCACTTGATGATGTAGTCCGCATCTCCATGGTATCACTTTAGCATGGATACGTGAATCAGCGGATGGACACCCGACAGACTGGGCGGCAGCGCCAATCTGTAAGCGACGGGACCTACGATATCAAGAACCTCAAATGGTCCGATGAACCGTGGGCTGAGCTTGCCTCTCTTATCGAAATGCATAACTCCCTTCATTGGTGACACTTTCAACAATACCTGTTCACCAACCTGAAATTCCATGTCCCAGACCTTGCGATACGCATATTCCTTCCGTCTGCTTTGGGCAGCTAGTAACTTGGTTTGAATGCCTCTTACCTTTTCTTACGCTTCCCTTACCAAGTCTATGCCCAAAGGCTTTACATCGCCTTTCTCAAACCACCCAATCGGTGACCTACAACTCCTCCCATACAGAGCCTCGAACGGTGCCATGTCGCTACTGGAGTGGTAGCTATTGTTGTATAAAAACTCACACAATGGTAGAAACTGGTCCCAATGACCCCCGAAGTCAATCACACATGCTCTCAACATGTCCTCCAATACCTGAATCGTCCTCTCCGACTAACCATCAGTTTGAGGATGGAAGGTTGTACTAAAGGTGAGTTTAGTGCCCAACTCCTCATGCAACTTACCCTAAAACTTGGAAGTAAACTGCGTACCCCTGTCTGAGATAATGGACAGTGGTACCCCGTGCAATCTCATAATCTCCTTTACGTAGATCTTAGCAAATTGCTGTGAATTGTAATCCACCCTGACCAGGATGAAGTGAGTTGACTTGGTCAGCCTGTCAACAATGACCCAAACAGAGTCATACTTCCCTAAAGTCTTGGGGAGACCCACCACAAAATCCATGGCTATTCTCTCCCACTTTCACTCTGGAATGGGCATCCTCTGAAGTAGTCCTGCAGGTCTTTGGTGCTCATACTTTACTTGCTGGCAATTCTGACACTTGAACACAAAATCAGCTATGTCCCTTTTCATACCAGGCCACCAATAAAGTTGCCTCAAATTCCTGTACATCTTGTTTACACCCGGATGAATTGAATACCGCGAACCATGAGCCTCTGCCAATACTTTCTGAATCATGTCATCAACTCGAGGAACACATATCCTTTCTCTAAAGTTTAACACACTTCCAGAGTCCAACGTGGCATCCCCGGACTCTCTGAATATTTCCTTGCTTGAAGCCTGCCCAACTGTCAATCCTGAAACTGTTTGGCCTTTATCTCCTCTATGAATGTGGATTTGACCTCAATACTGGCCAAGACCCCACCTTGTTCTAAAATTCCCAAGTGCATGAACTTGGACTCCAATGCCTTGATTTCCCTTGCTAGTGGTCGTTTGGACACCCCCAAACAAGCTAAACTACCCATGCTAACTGTCTTCCGGCTCAATGCGTCTACCACCACATTAGCCTTACCCGGATGGTACTGAATAGTCAAATCATAATCCTTCAACAACTCCATCCACCTTCTCTTCCTCAGATTCAAGTCCTTCTGAGTGAAAACATGCTGCAGACTGCGATGATCAGTGAACACCTCACACTTGACACTATAGAGATAGTGTCTCCAAATTTTGAGTGCAAAAACCACCGGTGCCAACTCTAAATCGTGAGTAGGATAATTTCTCTCATGCACCTTCAACTGCCTAGAAGCATAGGCTATCACATTCCTATCCTGCATCAACACAACACCCAAACCAGAATGTGAAGCATCTAGTAAACAATAAAGTCTTTACCTTCAATCGGCAAGGACAAAATAGGAGTCGTGGTCAGAAGTGTCTTGAGCTTTTGAAAGCTCTCCTCTCACTTATCGGACCAAACAAACGGTACATCTTTCTGTGTTAGCCTTTTCAAGTGAGTAGAAATAGATGCAAAATCTTTGATAAATTTATGGTAATAACCTGCGAGCCCCACAAAACTTCTCACCTCAGTCACCGAGCTAGGCTGGACCCAACTCTTGACTGCCTCAATCTTCTGGGGATCTACCATCACCCCCTTTTCTGACACTACATGCCCCAAGAATGCTACCAAAGTCAACCAGCACTCACACTTGGTGAACTTTGTATAAAGCTTTTGACGCCTCAAAATGTCCAACACTATACGGAGATGTTTAGCATGCTCCTCCCTACTCTTGGAGTAGATCAAAATATCATCAATGAAAATGATGACGAATGAATCCAAGTAAGATTTAAACACCCTATTCATTAAACTCATGAATGTCACCGGCGCATTAGTCAACCCAAATGACATCACTAAGAACTCATAATGTTTGTACCGAGTCCGAAAAGCAGTCTTAGGAACATCCTCGGGCCTAATTTTCAACTGGTGATACCCTAACCTCAAGTCAATTTTTGAAAACACCGATGCACCCTGTAGCTGGTCAAACAGATCATCGATATGGGGTAGAGGGTACTTATTCCAGATGGTAACCTTGTTCAACTGCCTGTAATCTATGCACATCCGCATACTACCATCCTTCTTCTTTACGAACAATACTGGAGCACCCCAAGGCGAAGAACTGGGATGGATAAATCCCTTATCTAGGAGTTCCTGAAGATGAGTCTTAAGTTCCCTTAACTCTGCTGGAGCCATACGATACGGAGCAATGGAAATGGGATGAGTGCCCGGCTCCAAGTCAATACAAAAGTCAATAACCCTGTCCGAAGGCATGCCCGGCAAATCCACTGGGAATACCTCTCAAAACTCTGAAACAACTAGAACTGACTCAATGGAGGGGGACTTCACACTATCATCCCGGAGATGAGCCAAAAAGTCTAAACACCCTCTCCCCACTAGCTTTCTAGCCCGAACGAATGATATAACTCTGACCGGCTTAGACATGTACACACCTTCCCACTCTAGCCTATCTTTACCTAGAATCTCTAGAGCCACAGTCTTGGTGTTACAATTCAACACAGCATGATACAGAGATAACCAAGTCATGCCCAAATAATATCAAAGTCAACCATATCCAGAATTACTAAATCTACCCAAGTATGCAACCCCATAAAAACAACTAAATAGTTACGATAAACATGAGTCACAATAACTGACTCTCCAACTGAGGTAGAAACATGGATAGGAGAATCAAGGATATCACATATCAAGTCCAGACCCAATGCAAAACTCACAGACACATAAGAATATGTAGAGCCTGGGTCGAATAATACCGAAGCCATTTTATCACAGACGAGAATGGTACCTGTGATTACTGTATCTGATGCCTCAGCCTTGGTCCTCCCTGGAAATGCGTAACAGTGAGCCCAGTCATCAATCCGGGCAACCTCCCTGGCCGGCTGCGTTGCACCCTTGCCTGCGCTGCCATTACCTCTGTCTCCCCGGCCTCCCTGAAAGTTACCTCGCCCACCCTGTGGATGACCTCTAGCATGACCACTTCTACCTGTCGGGACCACAACCTTGGGCTGCTGCTGAACCTGATTATCGGTCTGCCTGTGAGGGCACTCCCTCTTAAAGTGGCCCAGATCACCACAATGGAAACAACCGCGGTCAAGTGCAGACTTGCTAGCAGATGAATAAGAAGCTCCCTGGCCCTTAGGAGCTGAAAACTGCTGATTAGCTCCCGGACGACCACTTGTAGCAGCTGGCAGAGCTGACTGAATAGGACGGGCTGAGTATACCTGCTGATTCTGACCCCTGGAGTATGAACCACCGTAATTTCCCTTATTCCGGGACTTTTGGCTAACACCATAGCCTTCCCCGCCTGCCTGACTCCCTCAAGTTTCTTCACATAATCTGCCACTTTATTGAAACCTTTCCCTGAAGAAGTCATGTGCACATACAATACCTGAAGTTCAGTATTCAAACCCTTGATAAACAACCAGACCCGCTCCTCCTCAGAACCCAACAATTGTGTAGCAAAATGAGACAAGGCATGAAATTTTGCCTCGTAAACAGAGACTAACATGCTACCCTGCTCCAAATTCAAGAATTCATCCCTTTTCTGGTCCCTCAAGGTACGGGGTACGTACTTCTCTAAGAAAAGAGAGTGGAACTGCTCCTAAGTCAGTGGAGGTAAAACAGACGACCGACACTCCATATGAGATCTCCACCACTGCTTGGCATCACCCTGCAGCTAAAATGTGACGAACTCAACCCCATACTGTTTCACAATGCCCAGCTTGTGCAACCTCTCATAACAATCCAGTATGAACTCATAAGCATCTTTCCTGTCAGTACCCTGAAACGTAGGAGGTTTCAGCTTGAGAAACTTGGTCAGCATCTCATGTTCATTTCCTGTCATCACTGGGCCTAGCATTGGCATGAAGAAGTCACCTGTGCCTGAAGCTGCATCCATTCTAGTAGCCGTAGGATCTGCTGGCTGAGTGCCCAGAGCCTAGTTTGCAGCGCCCGAGGGTATGGCTCCAGCCCCAACCAAACCACTCAAGAAATTCCAAGCCTGCTGAAATGCTTCGTGCGTCATAGAGGGAAGGCCTGCACCTCTAGTCGGTGCCACCTCTGCTTCCGCCCGCGCTCCTTTATCCTTCACAATGACTTCCACATCTTCGACAATTTGTTCCTGAGGTGAGGGAGGGGTTGCCTCTCGCTCTCCTGCAGTAGCTTGAGCCCCACCCCTGGCGGGTGTGGCTCTTCCTCGTCCTCTGCCCCTTTCTCTGCCTCTACCACAGACAGTCGGGCTCGCTGCTGGGACCGCAGGTCTAACTCCATTGTTCCTAGTGTTAACCATCTATGGACAGAAAAGTGAAAAAGTCAGATACCAATTGGAATCAAGTTATAGCACGATGGAAGAAAGAAGAGATAGTTTCCTAAAGTCCTATAGCCTCTCGAAGAAAAGTACGGACGTCTCCGCACCGTTACGCAAGACTCTACTAGACCTGTTTTGGTACGATGAGATCAACGAACCTAGGGCTCTGATACCATCTTTATCACGACCCAGACCGCCATGAGTGGTACCCTTCTAACCCCCGGATGAGTGAACCAATAGAGTCTCACTCTTAGCATAGCCTAACAGCTTAAAACCAGTATGCAGAAATGTAAACTAGCAATCAATCATGCTAAAATCAACTCTATAGAGATAAATGTAACCTGCGAAAAATCCCACCCTAGAATCTGAAAGTCATCGTACCAAACATCTACCAAATACTAGAGTACGGGGATGCAACCCCAAAAATAAAAATAGTCTAAGCCCAAAATAAATGAGTTACAACTCAAATAGATGGAAATCAAGGCAGCTTGGTCGAACGACTCACCATTGATATCTCGAAGTGTCAAGCTTACAAGTGAGGTCGTGCGTCGACCGCTGGAAGATTTCTTGTACTCACAAAAAGACAAGCAAGAGCAGTATCAGTACACAACCACCATGTACTGGTAGGATCATCAGCCAGTTCTAAATAAACAGTGTATGAGCAGTACAGAAATCAAGTAAGAGTACAAAAATACATAGGCAAGTCAACAGGTATTCCTAGACTACAAGTCTCTACCTAACTTGTCCCACATGTAAACCACTTCACAGTTATGGTCAACAATCCATAACAATAGCAATTATGCGTCGTTACATATCCCGAACCTACCCTGGATCCCCTCTAGGCAACACCTAAGTGTCAGACAAACAACCCGGTCTATACCAAGACCAACTCATAAAGCAATGTAACAACCCGACCCCTCAAGGACCAAAATACACAACCACAATTCATAAACACAACCCGGTCCACTCAGGGAACCATTAATAAAGATGCAGAATACAAGAAAGTAAACCCGTACCAGACTTGGTACTCGATCCAACCGTTAGTATTATCCCGTACCAAGCGTGATACCCGAGTCAACCATTAGTATATCCCGTACCAGGCGTGGTACCCGAGCCAACCGTTAGTATATTCTGTACCAGGATTGGTACCCGAGCCAATCGAATATCACACAAATCCACAGTCACAAATAATGAACAATCACACTTGTAAACCAACAAGCAATACACTTAGTTCATTTCACAAGACTTAAAACATGATTTTGGACATTTTTAACCATTTCCTAAGCAATACATACCACACAATTACTTAGACACGAGTACACAAACACACAATGCATACAGGAATCAATAACCATCACCTACCTCGAATAAGCAAACTCTACAATGCCGGAGCTTTTCCCCTTTCAAGATCCCTTGCTTGTTCTTGGTCTAGAAATAATACACAGTAACCAAAAATCAATACTTATGTTCTACAAATTACCCGGATTATAAAAAATCCCAAACCCCGGGCCAACCATGATCATTCCACCCATTCTCGGGCTTTTCCATCATTAAATCACCTAAATTCATTATTTTTATAGATTCTCTTAGAGAATTATGGCTAAATGATCATTACCATTATCAAGAATCAAGACCCTAGAACTCTAGCACCCTAGAATCCCCCTTTTTCCCCGGATTCTACCATTCCTAGGTCATCCCAAACTTTTCCCAAGTCCACCCCTAGCAATTCTATAGCATAGGAAAGATATCACGGAGTTTGGGGAGTAGAATCCTTACCTTTAGGATGAAAAATGATGGAAAACCGGTAGAAATCGCCCAAAATCACCCCCTTCTTCTCCCAAAACGTTCCAAGAAAAATTAAATTATTTTGAAAAAGTTTCTGCATTAAATTTCGTCGCGCTCCGCTATAGCGGTCCGCTCTGCTATAGCGGTACCGCCATAGCAGAGTCATCCGCTATGACAGAGGCTGACCGACGTTGACTTCCACTGTAGCGGTAATTTCTCTGCTACAGCGGAGGTCGCTATGGCGGAGTGTCAACCGCTGTAGCGGTTGACACGAGACAGAAAGTCGTAAAATCTCCAAAACTAATCTATTTTACAACACACTTATTTTTCCAACGTCCAAGAACAATCCCTTCACATCAACCTCGATTCCGGGAGTTCTACTTACCCGAATTCGATTCCAAAAAGTCCTCCGGACTCTTTTATGTGTTAGATACAAGGAAAACTAGCTCGAATCAAGACATCAAACCCAATCCTTACCCGGATTGCCCTAAACCATACCTCACTTCAAAACTGGTCGAGACTAGCCTAGCCCAGAATTTCAAATTCCCAAACCCGGAATTTTCTAATTCTAAAAATTGGCACGAATGATTTACCCGTAACGATGGACCCGATCGTTGCATGATCTTAAGCTTTTCCCACTATATTAGTACATTCATTATTATAGTATAGTAATAATGATTAAAGCAATAGAAATATTTTTATAATTGAAACACTAATATTTTATTAAATCACAAAAAGTGTCTGCGTAAAGTAATGTTCGAGATATGCAAACAGCCAATGCACTTAATTTGAACCAAAAATTTATCCAATACATTTAATATTCACAATGAAGTTGAATACTTTTCAATATGTGCTCTTTTTTTTTTTAACAACTTGATGCAAAAAAAATAACCTCGTAAATATGAATTCTCTTCTGTCATTTTCTGAGAACATCTTCTCAATTGACAACCATCATTAATCTACAACATTTTCAGCAGATGACCAACTTTGTCATATCATTTAACCATAGCATGTCATTATATTATAGATATCTTTGAAATCCACAAGAACAAAAAATATTAATCATATATATTTAACAACTAATTTCAGTCACTTTATCTTTATGTAAAGCCTAATTATTATAATTTGTGTCTTTAAAAATAATTTTTATCTTTCTATAGTTTTAATTTTGCACTATAAAAAATGTTATAAAAATTATTTCAAACTAAATTTTTTTAGCAAACTTTATCATTATCTATAAACTAATTATAATAAATTTTATCTTTTAAATAAATTTTATATTTTTATAGCTGTAATTTAGAACTATAAAAAAATATAAGATACTTACTCAAAAAAAGTCATCCCTCAAAATATGTAGAATTGGTTTATGTTTAAATTTTAACCTTTATCTTGAAAGTATATCAATTTTAAATATTTTGTTCTATTTTTATTCATAGTTATAAGATGCTGCTGCTGATGATGATGATAATAATAATAATAATAATAATAATAATAATAATAATAATAATAATAATAATAATAACAATATAATTATTATATATCATTCTCTCAAGTCCATATTTTTCACAATTGTGATCATACCCTGATATTGAGTACCTTATAGTTTCATGTTCTACATCGTATAGCAGAATATTATCTGTAAACATCCATCAATTCTATATACTACCTCTCAAGCTTATAGTAAAGTTTAACATTCGCTTTAAAGCTTTACCCCCTTCTCTTTACATTGCAAAGAACAATATGACATAAATTACCATACTTAAATCCTAACTTTTACTGGTTCACTTGATAAGCTAACATTCAAAACTAAAAGCGCTAGTGCATAAAAGACTAAGCTTGAAATCAAAATACATGTGTATTCGTTATTAAATACATAACTTTATATTTAATTTATTAGATATCTTCTATAATTTTCTTATATTCGAATACTTCGTGTATGAAAGTATTATTATGGTGTAATACTTGGCTGCAACTAATATTGTTTTTTTTGAGCTAATCAACAGTGCATCATGCAAAAGAAGTCTCACTTGTCCACATCTTTGAACGCACTATAATGGATAATTTAATAATCAGAATTTGAAGAAGCAACAGTTAATACCTAAAATATTTACATTTAGAATGTCTTTATAGATATGATTTTATGCCCGGAGCGAGCCTCCCATAGAGGCAAGTGAAGTTGGTGAGCCGTATGATGGGCGTTTCACTTTCACCTTTAGTCGACCAATTTAATTTGGATCAATAAAATACTTCTCCAGAATGAAAGTAATAACTACCAAACTGAAGATGAAAAATTCAATGAGAAGAGAAATAGCAGTGAAAGAGTTGTAAGATTAGCTAATAGAATTAGTCCATTTACCCTAAAAGATAAAATATAAAGTACTGAAATAAAATCGGACAATATAAAGTAGAGCAGTAATAAAGGATTCAAAACATTACCCCACTAACTTGAAATTAATACGTAATTGTGTCAGCTACTAAAGTTAGCTACATACTTCAATGATACAACATCTTCAACCTTAGCGCAAAATGCCATGCAATATTGGCCAAGACCAATCGTATACTTGCCTTTGCTTGCTCTATCATAAGCCTCTATAATTACCTAAACATTGGGAAGTTCTATTAACAGATTTATTCCCTCAAATATAAAATGTTGAAAAAATCACAATTCTAACGTTGGGAAGTTCTATTAACAGATTTATTCCCTCAAATATAAAATGTTGCTTGAAATTTGAATGTCACATTATAAAATAAAAGAGCTTTATGAGATGCACCAAAATTATGTTGTGTGTATAGATATACACAATACATGTAAAATACAATCACATTAAATTAGCATATATGATCTCACATTCATAAATTATGAGATGTTAAATGATAATCATAACATTTGGATTAATTATGACTTTATCCGTATTACACTAAAATAACAGTATACTCGATAACTAAGGCATTTTGAAATCTTGAAGAAGGTTTAGAGTAGTAGGAAAAGAAAATTTCAAGCTCATAGTTATAACTGAAATAGAAATGAAGTATGTACTGAAGATCTGAAAAATGATTTTAACAAATTCAAAAAATACCTCAATAAATTACCATCTAAAACTGTAACAATTAAAGGTCATCAAGAAACTAACCTTCATTTAATATCAATCACATCCACATATCAAGAAATAAGATGAGTTGAAGATAGAGATACACACACAACAGTTCTAAAGAAAAGTTAAAGAGAACTGCACAATTCATTTTGCCTACTTTATCAGGTCTTCTCATTGTCTTCTATATTAGCAACAGTTAACCATGTAATTTGTGCGTGCTAAATAATTCACATATATGATGTACTTGAAATATCTTGAACATAATTTTTATAGAAGTAGTGTGTAGCATGTGTTATTTGTACTATAGAAAGATGAATCTTTTCAAGACATCCTTCATGCTATCTAATGTGTACTTACTGATATGCACAAATTAATTTATCCTAATATATATAAATTTTGTGCGAAGAATATATGATTAGTACTCAATTTGAAAAAAAAAAGTTCAGACACATCAAATTAATCTGAAAATAAAAAATAACTACTAACTGCAATTTGGGACAAAAATAAATTATATGAACTGTACATTCAACACTTATTTAAAGAAAAAGAAATCTGCCAAACTCATGACATCACAACTCTTTTTTTTTAACCAAGTTAAGAAAACACGAATTTCAGTCAATGACATTGTGATTAGAAATGAAGTTGTTATTAACCATATCTATAGAGTACAAAGACCTTCCATATTATGAAAAGAGAAAATATTACCAATTAAATCTACCGAGATGCTTGCTAGATATTTGATTTGTGCCTTTTTGAGTCAAAAAATGAGAAATTAAGAAGCAAATTTTAGCAACCACAATGATAAATTCAAAAACAGAACTCTATATACATATAGGAAAAATCTTACCCATAAAATCTGCAGAAAAAAGATAGATCGACGAGATCTCTGTTGGAGATTGAAAATTTGTGCCCTTTTGAGTCAAAAATTGAGAAACTTTGAATTATTATTCTGTACTTTGATTTGAAGAAACAAATAGAGCAAACTGCAAAGAAGAAAAGGAATTTAAAAATTGAGAGAGTAATTAGATTTACATTAATTGAGAAAATAAATTACTTCTCCAAACCTACAACACAAAAATATGAAAAAATCTCCAAACCTACAACACAAAAATATGAAAAAACTGATTTTATCAATTTGGAGGAAAAGTACAACACAAAAGTGAGTTTATAGTACAACACAAAAGTGAGTTTATAGTCTTTTTATGATTTTTCCTCTCTTCTGACAGTGAAAGTCGTGAGTGGGAAAAAGTTTTCTTTTTATATTTTTGAGCTGTTATTGGTTTTTCATTTTTTTTGTATTTTTTATTTGTTTCTTTAATTTGAGTGACAATTCTTTTCTTTTTTAATTTTTTTAATGTGCAGTTTATATTTATATAGGGGTAGTTAATGTGGAGGGTAGTATAATTTTTTTTTTTTAAAATTAAATTTTTCTACTGTTGACGCTTGTCAGCCTAGGAATATTTTGCTTCTCTTTTTATATATAAATAGACTAGAGTTCCTCTTTTGTTTTCTCACATCTATTGCACCAATAGCAGGTAAGTCTTTTTACTTTTTTAAAAATTACAATCTCCTCATACTAATTCAACATTCAAAAAACTTTTGGGGTTAGTAAAATTCCATTCCACCAAAGGTGTTTCTCATCAATCATTTTGCAGGTCACTACGAAATGCAAAATGCCTCTTCAGGTAATTTTGTTTATTATTTTTTTGTGCTGAATCATGAAAGTTTTCTTATGAACAAACCTCTCAAAATATTAACAGCATAAACTCAAATCCGAATGAAAAGTGGACCCACCTCATTTTTCATCAAAATGTGAATTAAAGAAGTATCATATCACTCACTTTTTTTTTATTTTCTCTGTGACACCAGTGAAGCTACCGTATTTGTAACAATGTTTATGAGTATTGTAATTATAGTTTTTTATATGCTTATATCTTAATATATGATATTTTTGTTGTACAGGCTTTCTACAACAGATAAAAAATTAAATTATACGTTATCAATGTTTGGGAAGTGCGGAAATTGAGAGAATTGAGAGATATGAGAGAGAAGGATGAGTAAGGGATGATTTTATTTATGAGAGAAGTCCCTCTATATATACAAGTCTAAGATGACCTTTCGTCTTTAGAAAAGACGTTTGGCCTTTACTATTTACATTATTGGCCTTTACTATTTGGCCGACATTTACTATTTACATTATTGGCCTTTACTATTTGGCCGACACTTACTATTTACTACTTTACATAATGGCCGTTACTTTTACATATGGCCGACATACTTTACATAATAATTATTTTTTTGTCTTCTAGTTATTCCAGCTGCACTTCTGGAATGTAGTTGTCTTCTCCGTCACATTTCGTACATAGATGATCTGGGTATTTTTGTCCTACTAATTTACAGTATCTAGTCATCATATTTTGTGAAATAAATTTTTTTCTGATAGCCCTTGTGGTAGGTGACTGCTCTGGTTTCAACAGGCTTAGTATCCATTGGCGTAGTTCTTCCATATCTGCTGTCTTTAGTTCTCTGCAATTGGAATATATCATCGTCTGATCTCGGTTGTAGTAGCTCCAAATTGCGTTTCTGTTTAGATAATTATTTGATAATTCGTTCAAAATGGTAGATATCCCAATAGTTCTTTTATTTGCATAGAATTCTGGGATATTTACTCTTTGTATTTCTTCTTGTATTTCCACTTTCTCCGGGATTATCATTTCCTTGGTCAAACCTATCTTGATAACTTGTATTATAGGTTTGATTTCGTCGTATAATATCTCCGCAGTTGCTGAATAAAACTTTATATAAAATAAAGTGCCTTTAGTAATTCTTTTGTAATGTAGAAATGCTTTGTATAGTTCTGGTATCTTAGCTATTTCTTCACCTGTTATTGTGTATACTGTACTTAACAGTCCATAATTGTAGCAAGTTGCTACTAGATTTGAATTGGTATATGGTTGTGCTATGAGTTTATTATATCCCTGTAGGTGTTGGGTTATATAATCTTCATTCGGATTTTGGGTATTTTTAGCTATGGGGTTTAGATTCAAAAAGGTTTGGATTTTGTGTATATTTTCTATATACGTCCTGGTGATATGGCTATATATTTGTTTGTGTGAATCCAAACTGGTTTTGTAGGTATTTACTTGTGGGATAACAAATATATCTTTTTGGGTATATTCTGGAAGGTATGGTTCGGAGAATAGCTTATTCATATTGGTATTTGTATATTTTGCCTTACCATCTTCCTTTTTTGTAGTTGATCCTCCAGTAGATGTGCTACCTGCAGCTGTATTTAACATCTTGTTATGGGTTTTAAGGTGTTTCCCAACGTCACCTTCTAGCTCCGCATGTTTAGAATCATGCTGCTGACTTAGCTCCGCATGTTTAGAGTCATGCTGCTGACTATTAGCTGTCTTTTTTAGCATCTGTACTTCGCTTTCTATTTTCTCCATTTTCTGACAAAGTGTTGTCATAGTAGCTAGTATTTTTTCCAATGTATCTACATTATCTTTCTCTGGAGAGATAATCTGCAATGAGATTTTTGTCAGTCTTGATTAATTCAATCGTAAATGTGAAATTTAATATATTCAATACTAGTCTCCTTATTTCTTTTGTTGTAACTGAATCTTGTACCTTTTTGGTTATCCACCATTTTACCTGTGTATTGTCTGTTCTCACAATAAATTTATTGTAAACAATATATGGTTCAAAGTTTAACAAACATTTGTATAATGCAAATAGTTCTTTCCTATTTATTTCCCATTTTATTTGTGGTTCTGTATATGATCCTGAGTAATATCTACAATGGTGTTCTATTTTTTCATTTTCATATTTATATTTTAATACTCCGCCGTAGCTATGATCGCTAGAGTCTGTTTCTACTATGTATGTAAATTATTTATTTTCATCTGGAAAATATAGTTTTGGTAGCTGTTTACACATATTTTTAATTTTTCTTATATGGATTTTATCTGTGTCATCAAAATGGTATTCTACGTCCTTTTTTAATTTTTTCTGTAATGGCTTTATATTTTCTGCTAGCTTAGGTATATATTCTCGTACTTGGTTAACTAATCCTAAAAAAGGATTGTAGTTTCTTTTTTGTGTCAAGCATTTCGTCTAATCCAATTATTTTTTGTACTATATGTGTTTGCATTTTTATCTCATTTTTATCTATTTGTATTCCTAGAAATTCTATTTGGTTTTTCATTATTTCTGCCTTCTCTTTTCTTAGACTGATTCCTGAGATTTCTATAATATGTATAAATTTTTCTAATAATAATCTTATATGTTCTTCTTGTGTTCTAGAGTATAGTAATATATCGTCTATATAGACTATACAATTTTCTAGCTGGTTAAAGTAGTTATCCATAAAGTGTTGGTATCTACCTGGTGCATTTTTATATCCAAACGGTAATACGTTCCATTCATAGAATCCTTGTAGTACTGTAAAAGCTGTTAATTTTTTAGATTCATCTTCTAGTTTTAGGTGGTAAAATCCTGATTTACAGTCAAATTTACTAAAATAATTGTATCCTTGTATTTGTCTTATTTTTAATATTTTATTTGGTATTGGGTAGTTATATGTTTTGGTTTTTGCATTTAAATTTATATAGTCTATGACCATCCTAGTTTTTCCTCTTTTTTGTTCACTATGTTTATTTACTATGAATGCTAGGGTAGAATGTTTGCTATTACTTTCTTGTATATAGGTTTTTTCTAGTAGTTCATTAATATGCATTTTAAATTCTTCTAAATCATTGAAGCTATATTTTAAAGGTTTTTGGGTTATAATACTATTTTCCTCCATTAGTTCTATTTTAACTTTTGTTTTGTGGTTTTCCCATCCTTTTAATGGTTCTTCACTATACAGTGTTTCTAATTTATTTTGTATTGTTTTTATTTTGTCTATTGAGAATATGATTAATTCTATTTTATGATCTAATTGGTTTATGTTTTCTAATTTTTGATTTATTTTTTCACTTCCTTTTATCCATTCTGTTGTCTTCCTATTTTTGTTATTAACTCTTTTTGCTCCTACTTTGTTGTTACATGATGTTGTGAACCACCAATGTGTTTTTGTTATTGTATGTGGATATAGGTTTTCTAAAAAAGGCATTCCTAATAACATATCTTTTGTTGTTAGTTCGTAATTGTATACTTCTCCTATTGTTAGTATTTTATCCCATATTTGTATTTTTATATTTTTTGCTTTGTGTGTAATCATACTCCCTTCATTGTTAAATCCTGTTACTACTATTGGTGTTTTTAACTTTTCCCATTTTTCTTCTGGTAAGCAATTATATTTAAATATATTAGCTTCTGCTCCTGTATCTATCATTGGTGTATAATATCTATTATTATATCCTTCTACTATTATTTTTGCTAGTATGTATATCTTCATTTCATAGTTTCTTTCTTTTAAACTCTTTTTATTATTATTTTCTTATTATCATGTGTTATTATTAATTGTTTATTTTCTATACTATATGACTTCATTTTTTCTAACCATTTTATTCCTAATATTATATTTTTTTCTTGGTGTATTTCAAATTTTATCTTTATTGGTATTCCTCCTATAATTATTTCCTTTTTTACTATTTCTTTAGTATTTACTAATGTTTTTGGTAGGTCTGGACATGATTGGTTTTTTACCTTTATCTTATCTTCCATAACTAATTCCCTTGTTATGTTATTTTCTTCTTGTCCTATATCTATTAATATTAAACATTTTTGTTGATTTATTATTCCTGTTATATAGTATTGTTTTAGTTCCTCTTTTTGATGTTTTATCAGTCTTGTAGATGATTCTTGTGTTTCTGGTTCGTAGTTTATACTTGTGCTTTCATATCTTCTGCTACCTGATATGTTTAATCTTGGTTCATAGTTTATTCTTTTAGATGTACTTAATCTTTCTTTTACTATTTCTACATCTTCGTCAAAGTCTATCTCTTTGTAACTATATTCATTTTTGTCTATTAGAGTAACTATCTTTTCAAAGGGGTTTTCTATTTTTATCCTATTTATTTTATTTTTTGCTGTTATTTTATGTTTAGTAGTTAATACATACAGGTTTTTACATCTTGCTGTAAATATTTTGCTGCCTGGGGCTAGTTCTATTCCTGACATTTTCCAATATAATACTAAAGATTTATCTATATTTTTATCTGATACTGCTACTGAATAATTAGCACTTATTATAAATTTAAACTTTTGGTATATTAAATTTCCTTTAACTGCGCTTATTATGCTTTTTTTTATAGGTTCTATTATCCTATCGTCTGCTAAATATATTTCTATTGGTGTATCTATTCCTTCTCTAAAACAAGCTTTTATTAATATTTCTGTTCCACCTAGATGTACGTATTTTATTGGATCTCTTACTTTTAGATTTTGTATTTCTTTATTTATGATCCTCCTGCTTATCAAGGGGATTTTAGCTTTTCCTTGTATATATTTGCAATCTATTACATGTTCTTTTTGGCTTACTACTTAGTATTCTTCTTTCTGTCTTTTGAATAAATTTCTTATAATTGGTATACTAAATATTTTATCTATACTTAAGTCTAATTCTTTTCCTTTTATTTGATCAAATATGTTATAATCAAATATTATCTTTTGATCCGTAGATTCTTCATCTAGATATTCTTCTTTGTTTATTATTTGTATTTCTTTTTCAGTCATTTATTTGTTCTGATTTTGTACCTAATTCATTTTCTTCCTCTTCTGATATCTCATATATACTATCTTCGCTATCTAGTTCATAGTCTATGTATTCTATTTGCGTATATTTTTTGTCTTCTTTGAATATTATTTCTGATATTTGTTTTCTTTGTGGGTTTCTTGGTAATCTACAATTTTTAGGTATATGTCCTAGTTTTCCGCAGTTATAGCACGTACATTCTGTTAGCTTTCGCTTTGGTCTATATGGTCTTTTTGTTTTATAGTTTTTTACATAATATTTTCTTTTTGGGTTTATATATCTATATTTAGATTTATATTTTTTATATCTCTTATTCTTAGAGTATGGATTTTTATAATAATTAATTTCATCTTTACACCCGAATTTAGGTGCTACTTTATTGTTACAACATACTAGATTTTTTATTAGAGTTTTCTCTATTTGTAGTTTTTCTCTATATTCTTCACAAGTATTAGAATACCAGTGATGTAAATATTTTATTCTAGCTCCTAATGTATCTGTCAGTCCTGCTTCTTTCCAATTTTTTATTATTCTTGAACTAAATGGTTCAGGTAATTTTGTAAAATATAACTGTCTGATTTCCCTACTTTCTTCTGTATTATATGATCCTTTATAATAATATTCTTTAAATGCACATGTATACTCGTCTATATAACACATGTTGCATATTTCTAATTTTATCATTAAATTTCTATTTATGACTTTTTCTTTATTTTGTTCTTCATATTCTGTCATCATACTACTAAATTCATTTCTTATTGCTGTTTCATATTTTTGTAGTATCTCTATCGATGTTGTTGCAGCTTCGCCATTTATGTTTTTATTATTTCTTAATGTTTTTATACTTTCTTCTGTTAAGTTTAATAACCATAGTTTTACTGTTCCTATTAGTATTCTTTCTATGTATCCTGGTGCTTCTGTCATTTGTATTTTGTTGTCTATTAATTGTTTTGCTATATATCCCATCCATAATTGGATAACTTTATTTGTGTCTGTCACACAATCTAGATCTAAGAAGTTATATTGTTCTATTGATGGAGTTGGTGTCCATTTTTCATTATATCGTTTTTTCCATATCGTTTCTTGTCTATCCGAGTTTTCATAACTTTTTGTATAGTATTTTGGGCCTGATTTATGGTCTCTTTTTCCTGATGTACTAGGTTTTTCTTCTACTTTACTCATGTTTATTTCTATGTTTTCATTATTTTCTATATCTTTTAATAATTCAATGTATGTTTCACTTGCTTCTGAATTTTGTTCTTCATTAGTTTCATTTATTTCATCTATTCTTAATTCTGGTAAATTATGCTCTTCGTTATCTTCTTTTAGTTGTAATTTTTCTTTAAATGATCTTATTTCATTGTTGTTCTAATAATTCGTCTATTTTATCAAATATCTTTTCCCATATAATTCTTTTTAATTCTATTATCCTTATGTCTTTTAGTGCATATAAAACTAATGTTTTATAATTATTTATCATTTCATTATGTAAACTTGTCATTTTATGATGCTTTTTTGTCAATTATTCCCTCTAATCATATTTTATGATAGGATACTTTTTATATAAGCTTACTATAAACTGGATTATTCTAGATCATGTTTATTCGTCACTACTAGCATTGTACTAGGCATGATACTCTTCTTCTTTAAACAGTATTTCTCATACTTTTGGTACTCCCTAACACGGCTTCTTGCCTCAACGGTTTCCCTCTCATGATAGTACTGTTCTTAGAAGTTTTCTCTCCTATCCCATTTGCTAGCAAACTATGTAACATGCTTTGAATAATTCCAATATATAGTAACTAATATAAAATTTATTCTACCATAATCATGATTATCAGGAATATATGAGTTTAGCTATGCATATTCATATGACAGTATATAGCAATATAAGTATATCGGTATACCTGCACGGTAGTTTTCTCGTCGGAGTTAGCTTTTTCCATGATGATTATATTTTTCTATCTAGCTCTGATACCAATGTTTGGGAAGTGCGGAAATTGAGAGAATTGAGAGATATGAGAGAGAAGGATGAGTAAGGGATGATTTTATTTATGAGAGAAGTCCCTCTATATATACAAGTCTAAGATGACCTTTCGTCTTTAGAAAAGACGTTTGGCCTTTACTATTTACATTATTGGCCTTTACTATTTGGCCGACATTTTTTTTTTCAAATTTATCTGAATAATTGTCAAGGTATTTTTTCACACTTGAATTAACTTTATTATTATTATTATTATTATTTTATTTATAATTAACACTATATTCATCTTTTGTCACATATATAACTAAGAAATTTAAAGTTTTTATGGATATGATATATACAAATATATCACAAACGTGAAATTAATATTCAGAAAATAAACAAGTATAATGAAAAATCAAAACATATAAAAGAATTTTATCAAATTATCAAAGTAATAATTAGTTGATAATTTTTAATTTAAATTTAAAAATATTTAAATATCTAAAATTACAAAATTTAAATCATTCTTTGGTACTTTTTAATCCACTTTTAAACTTTAAAAATTACAT
Source organism: Jaltomata sinuosa (assembly GCA_003996215.1). Lineage (NCBI taxonomy): Eukaryota > Viridiplantae > Streptophyta > Magnoliopsida > Solanales > Solanaceae > Jaltomata > Jaltomata sinuosa. Next base: position 44,854 of record QJPP01007447.1, read on the forward strand.
AATAAGTATTATTATCCTATTTAATCTTTGCACTTTATTTTTACTTTGTCTTTAAAAAAGGAAGAAAAGAAAAAAACATGAAAAATAAGAGAGAAGACAAAAGGAGAAAATCAAGGAAACTAACCTGCACATCTCATGCCCCTATTTCCCCACTAACACACAGGTCACAAACATACTCATGCCGATTTATTTATTTATTTTGCTTTTTTTTTTAAAAGGGCACTTGGCTCCTTCTTTGTAGCAACAAAAAAATAGAACAAAAGTTTTTATCCTTTTTTTAATAGTTATTATGTGCTAATATTTTTTTTATCAGATTTCATAATAGGTAGTATATGCTGATTTCTTTTTTCTTATTGTTTAAATTAAAATCTCATTCCTCCTATGACACATACTTCAGGACAAACAATGATAACAAGTAAAAAAGAAACAAACAAACCAAAAAGGTAACTATAATTAGCTCTCTTCTCATTTTATGCTTTAATAAAAAAAAATTAGCTAGATTATTTGTTATCTCAACTTATCTTTTGCCAGTTATTTATTCATAGCAATTTTCCCCCTTAGTGTGTTCAAATTAAGATTTTCTTCCAATGCTAATTGACAATGTAATAAAGTTTAAAATCATTTCATATTCACTTTATTTAAAGAAAAGAAAAAAGTTATAAAATTTAAAATGTAAATTTATGAGTAAAAGCAAAATAGGTATTAAATTCTTAGTTGAGGAGGTATATCTGAACTTCATATGTTTAAATATTAAAAATAACTTATTGTTAGTTTAGTACTTACTTTATTTAAGGTAACGAAAATGAAAGAAATTGTACTTTATTTAAAAAACAAAAAGGACAAAAAATATAATAATTTTATATTTTCAGCGTAAAATTTTAGGTAGATAAATTCAATACAAAGTTTATATGATAAGATATATCATATTATCATATTATTGAAATTTAGAAAAGAACATGATTCTATTATACTTTTTTTCTCTTTTTGCAGTCATAAAAAAATTGCAGTGAACACAAGAGTATACGATAATAAAAAAGTGCAGCGGCAAAAATCTACAGAATGATATCAATTAATATCGTATAACACATTCGTTGCAAAAGAGATACGAGAATATGATCCACCAAAAAATGAAAATCTGTGATATCATTATTAAGTTGATATTATAGAAAATTCACACCAAAACATTAGCCTAAAGCTAAACATGCATGTGCCTTTAAATTTCTAACCGTTGAATACCATACATATATTGTCAAAAAAAAATAAAAAATACTATATATATAAAATATATTAGTACGCATGGTAGACTAAAATCTGGGCTACATGTTCAACTTAGTTTTTTTTTCTGTACATATTTATTTGGTGATGAAAGTTTTTTAATTATCAGAATTTGTTTTTGTCATATGTTAATATCTTCAGTTGATAAAGTACAATAACTCTACATGAGAGATTATTATCCTCTGATTAACTCATGTTTTTTCTTTCATTTGATTTCCATTTATGGTACTGAAAATGTACTATATTTTAAAAAAACTTAAATTACAGTATTAGTACAATAAATTCTCTAAATGTGTTAAACTTTTATTTTTTGGTTGCTACTTTACAAGTCTTTCCATTTCTAAATAATATAATATGCACATTATTCTTCACATACTTTTCTCTTTATATAATAAAAGATTACATTTGTAATTTTAATTTTGCGTGATTAAATAATTTTATATTCTCAATAGATATTTACATTGATTTAAATATTTCATGTTAAAAAAATAATATTCGGTACTACTTTTATGATAATAAGATTGGGGAGTGTTTCATTCAGATGAAGCAAGAAGTTATATGTTTGAAGTTATTGCTTTCACTTATAAGTATTTAACGATTATATTTTAGCTTACGTCTTATGTATAGTCACAATGAAAATTTAAGAAATTTCACTGTAAATGATATTTTACATACAATGAAAGGTTATTTATTAGCGATACTTCATGAAAGAAATGTGAAAATATATTTGATTTGTTAAGATTGATATTTTATGGTAAAAATGTTTTAAGTTTTTTTTAATGACCGTGCATCGCGCGGGTACGTACACTAGTATACTTAAAAAGAGAATAGTTAGCCTAGAATGTTGCCAAGTGACAGCGTAGGATGATGACACATGTTATTTTTTTTTAGACAAATTAGTTAAGTTAGATTATAGTTAGTTAATAATTTTCAATTTGAATTTAAAAATATTAACTATCTATTTTTATTAGACCTATTTTATTTTTACAGTTTTTAATAGTTATTTTAATTATTATTTTTTCTTACAGTTTTTAATGAATTCAAATTCTGATATTTTTTAATTATAGTTATGGTTATCTATTTAATTATATTGTTTTTACTGCAGACTCCAAAAGTCAGTTCTAATTAAACCGCTAAAACACAGTTCACTTCTCAAAAAAAATTGGGATTAAAAGAAGTTTTCTCAAATTCACACCAGCGATGTTAAAAGAATTTGCCATCTGAACCGCTATTCAAAAAATCAATCTGCTCTATAGTTAGAAGTTTTATGCCTTCCTCAAATCAGTGGAGCATTCACAATTCTTAGAAATCTCTACAGATTTGTTCTCTACTAATTTTAACATACTTTTATCTGTTGTCGATCGATGGCGGTTGAATGACGGGACGGTTGTGAAGAAACAGCGGGTCAAGCGGTGTTTTAGTATTCACATGGCAGAGAAAATGGACATGGGTCTCCATTGTGTATGATGCCGTCAATCAAGTCCCCGTCCCCTTGCTCTCTGCTCTTCTTTGTTTGTGTATATTCTTTGTTTGTGTATGTTTTTTGCCTACATCTACATTAGTGACCCCATATTGATTGAAAATCCCAACCCCTTGAATGTTATATGTTTCCTTTTTTTTTCACCAAAATTCCCTAATATGCTCTTAAAATGTGCAGATCGGTGATGTTGTGTGCTTTTCCTCCTTTAAAATTGTATTCCGAGATCAAGTGCAAATTCTCTCTGTATTGTGCTATCCCAATTCTCTCAGAAACGTATATCTGAAAAGTAAGAAAATCGTTGTTTGTTTCTAATCGTGCTCTACATCTTTTTGGTTGGAGGTTTAAAATTTTGTATTAGAATTCAATTTGTGGATTTATTTGGGAGTGTATCTATTGATTTTGAGTTTTTGTTATACATCTGACTTGAAATTGGTAAGCTACTTCTTCCACAAATATTTTAAATTTTTCTCACGAGTAGATATATGTTTTCAATGAAGCAATATTTTAAAGATTTCTAATCATATCAACATGACACTTTCTACGTATACAAACTTATATCTGAATTAGTTGACAAATAGAATGTAGTGTTCTTAGATGTGCATTAGCCCTAAAATTATGTTACTTTCAAATGAATTTAATTTTATTGTAACACCTTGGTCACGATGCTTATCCATTGTTTTTGAATATAATACATTATCGTTTGACTCCTATTCTCCTTTGCGCAGGACAAATAATAGCGTTATTCATCATAACCTACAAAGGTGGACTCAAGTTAGAGTTGGATACAGAAAATTCTGCTCCAATATTTGAAAAGGATACTACAGATTTGGAGACATCATTAGATAGTTCGGTTCTTTTAGTTCAAATTCACTTTTTGTTCCACGAATATCATGTCATTTATTTTCTTTTGAAGAATGTTAATATGTAATAAGCTTGCGGCCTCTTTCTTTTTTAATCTTATAATGCTATTTTCATAAAAGAGTTATGCCAAAATTAATATTATTCAAAGCTTAGCTTCCGATTTTGTTAGATTATCAAGGCATTGACCTCTAATATAGATAGAAAACAGATTTTATCTATACATCGACGGAATGACATTTTTGTCTAGATTGGATGGGGATCCTTTTTTTTCTTTTGATAATAGAGAAATCTCATGTGAGTAATTAGCTGACATATTGGTCAGTTCGGTGAGATCTTTTTATGATTGATGATACTAACAAGGTTTCAACTATTATTTTCACAAGATAGACACATTTAGCCCAAATTCATACCTTACTGAATAATTTTATTTGTATACATTGTTTCACCATAAGTTGGAAGGTAATATATGCTACTCGCCAGCTTCCATGCAAATACGATAGTTGCAGAGAAAGCATATGTTTTTGCACTGTGCAAGACACTATTCTTGCGTCACTGTAGACTGACAGAACAAGGGGCTGTTAAGTTAATGAGGCATGTTGAATCGTGTTACCGTACTAGCTGAAAGATATCTTCTTAAGGAGTTGAAACAGATGGCTGACACTGACGAGAGCAAAACACAGTATAAATTGAGCGCTTCGCTAGTCAAAGATGGTATAGTATAAAGATCGTCTCCACAGGGATTGGTACAAATAGTGAATCAAATAAAATCTTGCTACGTATTATTCAGGTGATTAAAATTTGAATTGGTTGTGGTTATGAACCACGATTATCGATTAAAAATTTAATTAAAGACAATTGAAAACTAACAAATGTTACAATCAATATGAAAAGTTAGGGTAATAGACAAGGCAGATGCATGATGATAATCGAGATATGATCATGTTCAATAGTCACATCTAAAGTGTTGATGCAAGAATGCATTTTAATATTAAAATAATAATATTAATTTGCATTAGTTAGTTGTGGTAGAATGTGATCATTAGTGCCATTAGTTTTTGGTAACTCTTGTAACTTCTAATTCATTATTCTAACCATTATGCCTTAGCATGTAACTTATGTAACCTCTAACCCATTCATTCACCCACTTTACTACCCCACATTCATCCTATTGATGACAAGAAAGATTTTCTCACCTATAAATAGTGATGGTCTTGCATTATATTGTGTACAAGAAAATATAGTGAAAAAAGAAAATGAAATATGATAAATGTGAGAAAGTATTATAGTGTGTAGTAGTGAAAGAGAGAGTTGAGACAAAGAAAATATTCTAAGTCTTCAACTATATTCACTATACAAAAGAAAGATTTATATGTTGAAGGAAGGTGTTCTTTTGGTGGAGCTTTGAACTCTTCAACTAATCTGGAGTTGCTTGCGTTGTACAACGTTGTTGGGCTGTTGTATCCTGGAGGGGACAAGTCAAGAGTGATACTGCTAGATCGATGTAGATTATGCCGCAGTGGACTTGAATCTCCTTAAAGAGAGCGAGATATCCGCGCCTCAGCCTGAATTATATTTATTCAATTTTATTCATTTTTATTTTCAACTGTAATTTATTGTAAATTGTGGTATATTGCACCAATAATTTTAAGCAGATTCATGTTTTATTACAGTTTGAGAAAATGCGGATATCAAGATGGGAGATCTCAACATCATCCCGCTTCAACGTCACTAGATCTCTTCAAGAGATGAAAGGGAAGAGATCGACGAGTAAAGTATTTTTTTTCTACTTGCTCAACTCAAGTGGAGGAAAGGTAAAAAACTTTTTTACTTGCTATGAAGGAAAGGTAAAAAAAAAATTACCTAATATTTTCATAAATAAGTGATACTATATTTTATGAATATTTATTTTCATTAAATTTTTGAAATAGTGGGGGTTGATGAAATAAAAAAATTCATTATGAAAAATGTGATTTTTACATCTTTGAGAATGCTCTAAAAAGAGTATTGAAAGTGCATATATTTGTCTTGAAATAAATCACATGTTATTATTTGCATATGATTTGATGTACTGACTCTAACATGAGTGTTATCAAAGAAAATATAAAAACATATTGACTAGCCATTTTGACATGCAATATTTGGGTGAAATAAATTCATTCTTGGAATGAAAAATATCATAGAACATGTGATGCAACTTTTCTTGACATGTCACATTATGATGAAAAAAATTGTGAAATACAATTTTGTAGATTGTATGAGCCTTGTAACTCTTTTTGATTCAAATATGTGAAAGTGGTGTGACAAATAAAAAAATAGAGTTTGCTAGCCTATAAAAAAAGAAGAGATATGTGGCTACTTGCACTTGACATAATATTATTTATGCAATATGAGTATTTAGTAGGTACAAGCAAGCCAAATATAAGTCTATTGCTTGTTTTATTAAAAAATATATCCTGCTATACTCAAATATGAAGCATGAGAAAAATTGGTGCTATTTGGTGAAAATAAAAAATTTATTGTGGCTAACTCTATCATGGAGATTGAGTTTATTGCTTTAACTTCAACTAGTGAAAAAGTGAATTGACTTAAAAAGATTAATTATATCAATCACTTTATTTTGAGATATTAATTTTTCTAATTTAGAGTTATTGTGATAGCACCAATATTATTGGTAGAGTATAAAATCGTTATTATAACGGTAAATTCAGACTCATAAGGAGAAAACACAATATTGTGAGATCATATTGATCAGTGGTATACCATAATATTAATTATGTTAAATCTTGTGACAATCTTGCAGATTCATAGATTAAGGCCTTAGCAAGAAAAGGATCTGGAGCACATCGAGGGGGGTGAATTGAAGCTCAAAATCTTCTAAGTTATATATGAGGAAACCCAACCTGGGGAATAGAGATCCTATAACCAGGTTTAATGGGAAAAACGAATCATATGATGACTTATTGTGAAATGCACTATTATTTTATCTCTCCCTATGATGTAAGTGCATTTTTCTGTAATGAAGTGTGGAGGTTGAGTTTTAAAAACTCTTAATGAAAATTTGTATCTCGTATGAGTGGGGTGTTAGAATTACAGAATCACCTTTGACAGATTTCACCTATGTAAGTGTGGAAGTAGGCCGCTTTCTATGAGAATTGAGCTTATTCTCAAAAACACTTATGAAACCGGGATAACACAAGGCCGTAATGTGCTAGCTATAAAAGCTTATGTCAACGCCTTGATTATTGTGTGTAAGCAGTAATACTTTATTTCCCTTAAGCAGTCATAGTTCAAGTCTGAGACCACTACTGACTCTGGAGTAAAGATTATTGTTTTACTAAGTGAAGGTTCAATGCAGAGCACACCTTCATTATGCATAATAGTCTACCTTCAACTAAATTGGTGAAATACTCTCTTATTTTAATATTAAAATGAGTGGGAGAATGTTGGTGCAAGAATGCATTTTAATATTAAAATAATAATATTAATTTGTATTAGTTAGTTGTGGTAGAATGTGATCATTAGTGCTATTAGTTTTTGATAACTCTTGTAACCTCTAATTCATTATTCTACCCCATTATGCCTTAGCATGTAACTTATGTAACCTCTAACCCATTCATTCACCCATTTTACTACCCCACATTCATCCTATTGATGACAAGAAAGATTTTCTCACCTATAAATAGTGATGGTCTTGCATTATATTGTGTACAAGAAAATATAGTGAAAAAAGAAAATGAAATATGATAAATGTGAAAAAGTATTATAGCGTGTAGTAGTGAAAGAGAGAGTTGAGACAAAGAAAATATTCTAAGTCTTAAACTATATTCACTATACAAAAGAGAGATTTATATGTTGAAAGAAGGTTTTCTTTTGGTGGAGCTTTGAACTCTTCAACTAATATGGAGTTTCTTGAGTTGTACGACATTGTTGGGCTGTTGTATCCTAGAGGGGACAAGTCAAGAGTGATACTGCTAGATCAGTGTAGATTATGCCGCAGTGGGCTTGAATCTCCTTAAAGAGAGCGAGATATCCGCGCCTTAGCCTGAATTATATTTATTCAATTTTATTCATTTTATTTTCAACTGTAATTTATTGTAAATTATGATATATTACACCAACATAAAGTTCTATCGATTCTCACGAATTCAATAGTTAATTAGAGTATTCCTAAGGTTTAGATTCCTCTTTCGATTAAATTTGAACTTTAAAGAATAAACTAATTATAGCCCAGTGAACTTAAATATACAAGAAAAACGCTCAGGTTTAGTCTTGAGGAAGAACGTCTTTCGAATATTTTTCCTCTTGGTTCAATTGATAATTTCAACAAGCTCTTTTGATTACTTTAAAGAAATCACGATTTAAACCAAACAATATAATGAAAATTTATTCACTAAAATATTTCTCTTTCGATTAAATAAAATAGTGAACGAATTCTCAATTTAATTCAAACTCCATAAACGAATTCAAGCATAAAAACAAGAATCAAGATCCACAATAAATCATCAAAACACCATGTCAGTCAAAAACCCTATGAAAAACTACTCCATAATAGAAAAGAAAAACATAGAAGAATAAGAGTTAGAAAACATTACACCAAACGATTGATCCAAACTTTCGTATTGAATCTAAACATATAGGAAGTAACGAAATTCGAAGTCTGAACTCTTCTTAGCCTCCTCCAATCCTCTCTAGGTCAAAAGTCCTTCTAAAAAGTGTTTAAGATCTATTTATAATATGTCCCTTAGAAGATCTCGGACAAATACCCTTAATAAACGAAATCCAAAAATCAGCCCCGTAATATTTTGCGCGGCCGCGCTGCTCAAGCGTCAACCGCGCGCTCACCGCACGAGCTCGGCAGTGAACAACACAGCTGTGCCAAAATTCGCTGAAGCTCACCACAATGTGCACTTCCATTTTTTTTTGTCCTTAAATAGGGGGGACAAGGGGACAAGGGGCAATCATATTGTCCCCCCTCCTTGTCTTCCCTTCTTTTTTTCTTCTTTATTCTTTCGATTTAATTCGTTTTTGCTCAAAATCTCTTCATCATTACACCACTTTATTCACGTCTAATTGTTTCTTGAGCCCGAACTCATTCTTGATAATTTTCTTGGACTTCTACTCAAACTTTGAAGTCCCAAATCACTTGTTTTAGCTTCAAATTCATTCATTATCTCGAGAACATATCCTACACAATAAAATACGCATAATGAGTATAAAATGATCATGTATTAGCTCAAACTCAATTAAAGTGTAGGAAATAATAGGCGAAGAATAGCTAAAAACTCGTGCTTATAGCCTACCATCAGACACACTAAAGGGTTTAGACAAATCTCCAGACCAGAAGCTATCATCTGATGAAGTTAAACTTATTTTAGGTAACTACTTTTGGTTTAGTGGCTTTAATACATCAGTTACTATGTCATTTTTCTACATCAACTCTTGAGGATGCTTCCATCGAGTCATCCTCATCATTATTGGTGTGTCACGACCCGATTTCTCGGTCATGATGACACCTACAACCCCCCAGTAGGCGAACCATTTTCCATAGCCCGGAACAGTTAGCAATGGGCTACTATCTAACAGTTAAGCGGAAGAACAATTTAAATAGCGGAAGCAAGGGAACAAGATGAAGAAATAAGCAACAGGAGTATATATAACAATATGCGAAAGCTAAACCAAACCCCCAAAACCCGGTATCATAGTATAGAGGCAGAACTATATATAAGGAGTACAAAGGATCCAAAACCACAATATACAAATGTCTCCGAGTAGTAATAGAGTACATGATACAAAAAATAACTAAAAGCTAAGCTCTGGTCGCCAAGAACTCACCCTCAGTCTGAAATATGCCCAAAACAGCTCCTCGCACGAGTCTCCAATGAGCTAACGGCGATAGCCCACACTAGGATCTGCACCAGAAGATGTAGAGTGTAGTATGAGCACCAAATGCAAAGCAAAAGGTACCCAGTAGGTATCATAGGGCACATATAAGCTAAAAGAGCAGTAATAGATAGAATAGAAGCAAATAGTCACCGAAAACAATGAAGAAGCACACAGAGGCTAGCATAGAAGAAAGACAACAGAAACAACATACAAGGCTAGCAAATAAGATATATACTATAGGCACAGGCGAAAGTAAGAGAAGACGCACCAGGGATTCTTGCAATAATAGTATATAAGGAGTTTTAGAAAAATGAACGGTATACCGGTAACCTCAATTTAAAAAGAGAAGGAGGGAAACAAAGTAACAATAGCATGTTCAACATGGGAGTAATAACCAAACCCAGCCACACAATACTAATTCCAATATCAAGTCACAATAGGAGTTCAACATAAGGAATCGCAAAGCTCGGTAAAGTAAAAAATAAGTCTACCTACAGTCCCAACGGGCGCCCATACACCCGAGAAGCACAATCAAGTGAAGACAAACCCTCCGGTATCCCATACTATCGGAGCATACACGCAACAAATAGCAAACAAGGGTGGAACCTCACACAAATGAATGGTATGATATGATATGCCAAACCAAGTGTGGTAATAGTAATGTATGTTACCCGCTTCCGGCGTCCTATAAGGCCTAGAAGACAGGATCCATGGAAGGTCCCACCTATATACCTCTACTACACTGTATACCTCCCCTCCGACACTTACAACACGTAGCTCCTGGTCCGAAATGGCAAGGTCCATGGAGGCCCCCGACCAACATACTAGATGCCCCACAAATTTCAAAAGCCTCCAAGTAAATCTGCCCGGAGGGTATCTGGGTCTAAATCAGTAAGTCAAGAATAGGTCTAGCGCACGGCCTCGTTGAGCCTAGTATCATCCCAAAAATGGTAGTAAAACAAGTCTAGCTCACGGCCCCGCCGAGTCTAGTATAAGTGAAAATAGTGATAAAACACCCCTTTATCCTCTCTTAGCCCAAGAAGATCCATTAAAATAGTACCAAACCTTTTCCATTTTTTTTACAGAACATAGGCCCCACGGGCTATGCAAGGTTTAGAAAATCATTAATAGTAGGCCCCAAGCCCAAAACTATAGTAAAATCTCCTAGAAATCCCCCTTACATGCATGACAGGTGATGTATACAATCATAACAGTGGCCCACGACCCATAATCAACCTATCGGTCCTGCACAGGCTCCAATCGCTCTACAACACAGATAACCAGCCTAAAATCATGATAACGATGTCCGAAACTCAAGGGCACCCCTGAATAGCCCACCGTCTATGGTCCAGAGTCAAATCAAGGCCACACAGGACCACAAGGATGATAATACCAACCTACAAAGAATACTACAACAAAGAATACTACACACAACGAAGGAAATAAATGAGGCAAACATGGAAAAGCGGTCAAGGTCTGTGGTGCCAAGCTAATAACCCAACCCAAGGATTCCAATTAGTACAATTTTATCCGATATATACGAAGTCTAGGGAGTTTAGACCGTAACCTACCTGTCATCCGATGATAAGCTGTTGGGACAACGATATCCAAGGCCGAACCACTCCGAGAAGCTCCAAATGAGGATCAAACTATCAAAATCATAAATAATACATTAAAATGAGACTAACGGTACCCATATCGCTATAATAATACCCAGGCCAAAATTCGAGTAAAAAATGGGCCTGCAGGGCCCACAATCCAAAACTAAAAATGGAAAGAAGCATGATGACCACAATGATGCTAAGAAGACATGCTCCAAAATTGAGCAATTTTGGCCAAGATAAAGGCTCCAAAATAGCCCGCTCAAGAGAGGATTTAAAGATGGAAATTAAAGAACAAAATCAAAATTTTAGCAAAGAAAGCTTACCACAACAAGAGAAATTACGCCATGGAGGTGAATTGAACGAACTCACGATCATGCAAACACAATAGGAGAGGAATCTACAAGGATTCCCAAGCTTTGAGAATTTACCAACAATAGTGGTTTTTAGAAAAGCAAGAGAAGAGCAAGTTGGGGAAGAAAACTTACCAGCTATCGAGAGAGCACGGATTATCGATGAACAAATGATTTCTCACGCCCAAGAATTGATTTATAGCAATTTTCTAGAGTGTTTTTATGTTTGGAGTTGGGAGAAATGAAGGAAAATGGCTGGAAAAATAAAAAACCAAATATATATACTGCTGGAAAATTGGTCAGTGCCAACGACGCCACCCCAACGCCAACGGCACCCAAGGATGGCAAGCGTTGAGGCGCGATTGCGTTAGCCTAGGCGCGATTGCGCTGAAGGCCTGACCTGCAACAAAAATCTACAATTTTTTGAAAACTCTATGGGGCATTCCGGGCACAATCAAAAACCGATACTCAAAAACCAATAATGCTAATAGAGTGGAAACGACGTTCCGGACTCAACGAAATCAACAAAATTTCCATACGAGGTCGTTTCAGAGAAATGTTTACCCAAGTCAACACTAACCAAGAAGCAACCAAACACTCAAAATGAGCCCGAGTCACCCGGGACCCGAACCAACCATCTACCTAACCCAAACTCATCATTCCAGAGCTGATGGAATCGTCGGATTTTGAATCTAACGCTCTGATCATCGAAAGCTGACCCAAGTTCCACTTTCAACTCCAAATGGCTTGAAAACATAAAAACTAACACAAAACCCACACTAGAAGTTCTCAGGCCTCAACTAAAGGTCCAACTAGACCAAACTCAACGTTCCGGAGCTAACAAAATTGTCAAAATTTAATTTCGAGCACGTTAGCTAAGAATGTTGACTAAAGTCAATGGATTCCTAAGTTAAAGCTCTAAAATAGGCAAACGGCCATAAAGACCAAATGAACGGCCAGGGCACCAAACCACCAGTCCCAGCAAGCCATAAATGACTTGAGGCCGCTACAGGAAGGCTCTAATAGTACAAAGAAGGCGTAAACGCGAAAATGACCAGAAGGGTCATTACATCATCCACTACTAAAAAGGACTTTCGTCCTTGAAAGTCAAGAAGAAGGAAGTACCTAAAGGCTCAAACAACTGCAGATACTGAGCCCGCATATCCCTCTCAGTCTCCCAGGTAGCCTCCTCAACTGGGCGATGCCTTCACTAAACTTTTACAATAGGAATCTCCTTAGACCTCAATTTCCTCACATCTCTGGCCAGTATAGCAACCGACTCCTCAACAAAGGACAAGCTCTCACCCAACTGAACTGACTCCCAATGCAACATATGAGACTCATCTGGAACATACCACATCTCAATATCAAAACATGAAACACTGGATGCATAGCTGAAAACATCAGAGGCAAGGCAGCTGATAGGCAACACTACCAACTCTCTAAAGGATCTTAAATGGCCCAATATACCTGGGGCTAAGTTTGCCCCACCGACCAAATCTCATCACGCCCTTTATGGGCGATACTCGAAGGAATACCAAGTCACCAACACTGAACTCTAAGGCACTAAGTCTACGATCCGAGTAGCTCTTCTTCCTGCTTTGAGTGGCTCAAAGTCTATCCTGAATCACTCTAACTCTATTTAAGGAAACACGAAGAAAATCTGTACTCTGAGGTCTAGACTCCAACCCATCAAACTAACCAACCGGCGATCTGCAATACCTACCATACAAAGCCTCGAAAGGTGCCATGTTGATGCTCGAATAGAAGCTATTATTATACGCAAACTCATCCAATGGCACAAACTGATCCCAAGAACCTCCAAAGCCAAGAACACAGGCCCAAAGCATATCTTCCAGGACCTGAATAGTCCTCTTGGACTGGCCATCTGTCTGAGGGTGGAAAGCAGTACTAAGATGAACCTCTGTACCCAAATCTCGCTGAATAGCCCTCCAAAACTGAGATGTGAACTGAGTGCCACTGAAATGATAAAAGTTGGGACCCCGTGCAACTGAACAACCTCACGAATATAGATTTGATCTTAACCTCTCAGCACCGTAGGAAGTCTGAGCTGGCAGGAAGTGGGATGACTTAGTCAGATGGTCCATAATAACCCAAATGGAATCAAAACCCCGAGAAGTATGAGGCAAACCAACCACGAAATCCATAGTAATCCCTTCCCACTTCCACTCAGAAAAGGAAAGTCAGTGCATCAAACCACCAGGTCTCATGTGCTCAAATTTTACCTGCTGACAGTTCAAGCACCGAGATACAAACTCCGCTACATCTCGCTTTATGACACTCCACTAGTAAAGTTGTCTCAAGTCTCTATACATCTTTGCCGCACCAAGATGAATGGAGTATCTAGAACAATATGCCTCACAGAGTATCAACTGAATCAAATCACCAACCCTCAGAACACAAAGTTGACCATCAAACCTCAGAACCCCATCTCTATCTAGAGTAGCCAGGTTGGCCTCACCTCGAATAATCTGATTACGAAGGTCACACAACCGCTGATCCTCAAACTAACAGCTCTGAATCTGATCAACCAAGGTAGACCAAACCTCGACACTAGCAAGAACTCAACTGGGATCCAATAAATCAAGCCTAACCAAGCGGTTAGCCAAGGACTAGATGTCCAAGGCCAACGGTCGCTCCGAAACTGAAAATGAAGCTAGGCTGCTCGTACTCACCGCCTTCCGACTCAAGGCATCCGCTACCATGTTTACCTTGCTCAGATAGTATAGAATAGTGAAATCATAAGCAATTCAATCCATATCCTCTTCCTAGAGTTCAACTCTCTCTGACTCGTAATATACTGAAGAATATGGTGATCAGTGAATATCTCACAATGAACTCCATATAAGTAGTGCCTTCAGATCTTGAGCATAAAAACTATCGCCGTCAACTCCAACTCATGAGTGGGGTAGTTGCGCTCGTGAACCTTTAGCTGCCTCGATGCATATGTTATCACTCGATCCTATTGCATCAACACACAACCAAGACCGACCCCAGAAGCATCATAATACATGGAGAAACTCTGATCGTCAACCGACAAAGTCAATACAGGAGCTGAAGTCAACAAGGCCTTAAGCCTCTAGAAGCTATCATTGCACTGATCCGACCACTTAAATGGAACATCCTTCCTAGTCAGCATAGTCAAGGGTGCTTCTATGGAAGAAAACCTCTCTACAAACCATCTGTAGTACCCTGCTAACCAAATAAAGTTGCGAACCTCAGTAGGAGTAGTAGGCCTAGGCCAATCACGAACCACTGAAATCTTACTCGGATCCACTCTAATCCTATCCTTAGACATTACGTGTCCTAGGAATGCAACTGACTCAAGACAAAACTTGCACTTTGAGAACTTGACATAAAGCTAATGATCTCTTAAAATTTGAAGTACAGTCCTCAAGTGATGCTCGTGCTCATCTCTACTCCGGGAGTATACCAGAATGTCATCTATAAAGACAATCATGTACGAATCCAAATACGAGTTAAGCACCATGTGCATCAGATCCTTGAAAGTTGCAGGGGCATTAGTCAACCCAAAAGACATCACCAGGAACTTATAATGGCCATAACATGTCCTGAATGCCGTCTTAGGGATATCCTCTGCCCTAATCCTTAAATGATAGTAGTCGGACCTCAAATCAATCTTTGAAAACACGACTGAAACCTGAAGCTGATCAAACAAGTCATCAATCCTCGGCATCAGATACATATTCTTCACTGTTACCTTATTCAACCACCAATGATCAATACACATCTTCATCGACCTATCTTTCTTCTTCACAAATAGAACATGAGCACCCCAAGGTGAAACACTCGATCTAATGAACCCCTTATCTTATAAATCCTGGAGCTTCTCCTTAAGCTCTCTCAACTCAGCTGGAGCCATATGGTAAGGAAAAATGGAAATGAGCCTGGTGCTCGGATCTAACTCAATAGCAAAGTCAATATCTCTCTCAGGTGGAAGTCCTGGCAGATTAGTAGGGAACACATCTAGGAAGTCTCTAACCACAGGAATATACTCAGGGGAAGAAGGGTCAGTACTAGAATCTCGTATATATGATAAGTAAGCCAAATAGCCTCAAGAAATCAACTTTCTAGCTCGATGGCAAGAGATAATCCCAGACAGTGTGCGGCTGACAAAACCCTACCACACAACTGCGGATACGTCGGGCACAGCTATGGTAACGGTCATGGCATAGCAATCTAAAACTGTACAATGAAGGGATAACCAGTCCATGCCCAGTATCACATCAAAATCTAGCATATCGAGGATCATCAAATCATCCTAAGTCTCCAAATCACCAATAGATATCATAAAAGATCTCACAATCTGATCCACTACTAAAGAATCTCCTACTAGAGTCGAAACAAATACATACACAAATAAAGTCTCACTAGACAAACCCAAACAAGGCATAAAATAGGAAGATACATACGAACAAGTGGATCCAAGATCAAATAAAGCATAAGTTGGCTGACAGCAAATAGAGATCGTACTCGTAATCACAACATCCGAGGCCTCTGCCTTCGGTCTCCCAGAGACCGCATAGAACTGATGATGACCCCTGCTTGACTAACCGCCATCCCTACCACCTGTCCTGCCCCATGGGCCACCACCTCTACCCTAACTACCACCTCCTCGAGCCAGTGGCTAAGCTGAGCAAATGGGTTGAGCTGGCTGAGTGGTAGGCTGAACTGTACCCTGTTGGGGGCAATCTCTAGAAAAATGACCACTGATCCCACACTCATAGCAATCTGAACTCCACTGAGGGAAATCTCTGGCATAATGACCGTTAATACCTCACCTATAATAGGACCCTAACAGCCTACCCTGTCGAGATGAACCAGCTGAACCTGTCTGTCCACCACAGCCTGATGTCCCAGAAGTAGTACCTCTTAAAGACTGACCACTATGACCATGCTGACTGCTCTGACCCTACTTAAACTAAGAGCCGAAAGCCTTGAGTGATGCCTGAACTAGTCGACTAGTCTGACCCTGATGCTGTTGTGGCTGATAACCCCAACCCCACTAGCTTGAACCTCTACCACCCTGTCGAGAACCACTGAAGCTACCCTGATGACGAGGCCTCTTGTCTCTGGCCTCGGGGTCATGACGATGCAAGTCCTCTATTGTATGGGCATAGTCCGCAATAGCCTAGAATAACCGATCACTAGCAATCAATATCTCTGTTGGCTTTCTAAACTCTCTTCGTAGCCCCCAAATAAACCTACGGACTCTGTCAGGCTTAGTAGGCATAATCATGGCTCCAAACGGAGCGAGGTGATGAAAATGGGTATCATACTCTGATATGGTCATAGAACCCTGTGCAAGTCTACTGAACTCCTCTCTCTAACGCTCTCTGTCACTCTGTGGAAAGAACATGGCCATAAAGGCCTCATAAAACTCAGATCAGGACAATGGAGGAGATAAAGATGGTCTGTAAGCAACCTGAGCCCCCCATCATAACTTAGTTGGGCCCTCCAACTGGTAAGTAGTATAACCGACCCCATGAGTCTCTAACAAGCTTAAGTGATGTAACATTTCCTCACAAGTAGTAATGAAGTCATGTGGATCCTATACAAATGTACCAACGAACCTCAGAGGTGCCAATCTCAGGAACCTAGCCAACGCCTTCTGCTTTGCCTCTATCATAGCTGGGTGGGGAGCAAGAGGCTGTGCAACTAATGGGATCAAAATAACCTTGGCATGGGGAGTCGCAGTAGCAGGTTGTGCTCCTGAATTTGGTACACCCAGGGCTGCCCCCTGAGTGGATATCTGTGCTACCTCATAAAGGCACTCTCCAATCATACCCAAAAGCTGGGACAGTAAACCCCGAATATCTGAAGACTGAGCTGGGGCTAAAGCTAGCACTAGAGCTAGTGGTACCTGCGCTGTCCCTAGGTCTATATACTGTTGCTCAGGAATTAACTATGGCCTATGCTCAGGCTCTATCTCAACTCCAGTAGCTCTAGCAGGTGCCGTTGCTCGGGTACGTCCTCGACCCCTACCTCTACGACCTCTCCGACCCCTAGCTAGAGTCAGAGGCTCATTGTTGCCCGACGCTGACAATCTCGTATGAACCATCTGCGAAAGAATGAACGAGAACAAGTGAGATTTCAAGAAACTATCAAGGAACACACATGATACAAAAGCAAATAAGAGAGTCATATTTCCTAAGATATCACTATAGCCTCCCAAATATTCATTACGGACGTCTCTACCCCAATTCGCAGGACTCTACTAAACATTGGCTCTTATACCAATGATACCAATGAACCTAGGCTCTGATACCAAGCTGTCATGACCCGATTTCTCAGTCATAATGGCATCTACAACCCCCCAGTAGGTGAACCATTCCCCATAGCCCAGAACAGTTAGTAATAGGCTACTATTTAACAGTTAAGCGGAAGAACAATTTAAATAGTGGAAGCAAGGGAACAAGATGAAAAAAATAAGCAACAGGAGTATATATAACAATATGTGGAAGTTAAACCAAACCCCCAAAACCTGGTATTATTGTATAGACCCAAAACTACATAAAAGAAGTACAAAAGATCTGAAACCACAATATACAAATATCTCTGAGTAGTAATAGAGTACATGATACAAAAGATAACTAAAAGCTAAGCTCCGGTCTCCAAGATCTCACCCTCAGTCTGAAATATCCCCAAAACAGCTCCTCGCACGAGTCTCTAATGATCTAACGCTAATGACCCACACTAGTATCTGCACCAGAAGATGCAGAGTGTAGTATAAGCACCAAATGCAAAGCAAAATGTACCCAGTAGGTATCATAGGCCGACTGGGCACATATAAGATAAAAGAGCAGTAATAGACATAATAGAAGCAAATAGTCACCGAAAACAACGAAGAAGCACACAATGGCTAGCACAAAGACAACAGAAATAACATACAAGGCTAGAAAATAGGATATATACTACAGGCACAGGCAAAAGTAAGAGAAGGCGCACCTGGGATCCTTGCAATAACAATATATAAGTGATGTGCCGTAGAAATATGGCACTTTCGACTCTTAATACTTAAGATTATCGCTAGTTCTTTAGCATTTTATTGGTAGATTTGATGCATTTTTTAAGTGTGCAGGAGAATGGATTCAAGGCCAAAGTACTAGAAATTGAACTAAAAAGTGATGGCTACAGAGTTGACGGGTGACTTGACGGTCCGTTGTTCTGGACCACAGACCCATCTTGCTGCCTCGTATAACAAAGTTCAGAAACTGTGCAAGTATGGAGGAAAAGTACGACTCAGTCTATGAGTCATGGTCCCAAACCACGACCCATCCTATCGACTCGTACAACAGAGGAATTGCAGATGTGCAAAACAGGGAGCAGGAAGCACGAGTCAAAGTACGAACCGTACTTCCAAAGCATGACCCATCCTGTTGGACTCGTGGTCAGTAATCAGAGAAGGTGCAAGAAAGGACCATGATACCACGAGTCAGGAGATGAACTGTAGATCAAGAGTACGACTCATGGTCCTACCCGTGGTTCTTCATGATAGAAGACATTGACTAGACAAGACCACAGTTGACCTCAAAAGATCACGAACCATCATTTAGAATGATGGGTCGTCAACCAATATGTGTTCCCTGCCGAGTCTAGTTCTCCTAGTTTAGTTAGGATAGGATTTCTAATGTCTATAAATACCTTTTTTAGGTTTTCTTTTACGTTTTATGCTCTATAATTTGTAGGAAACATATTCATACACTTGTGATCTTAATTTGTTCTTGGTTTTGAGAGTTAAACACATCCATAGTTCGTTGTTCTTGAGTTCATCTTCATCTACTAAAGTTTACAGATTTCTTTACTTCTTATTGTAATATATGATCAGGAACGCATACATAACTTCTGATTGTTTACTTATAACCATGAGTAGCTAAATCTATAACTAGGGTTGTGGGAATCATGAAGTATTAACAAAGTAGGCAAAGTACTTGGGTATTCTAGGGCGGTGTTTATGCATGTATTGTTCTTCCCTTCGCTTTGATTGCTTTTTAATGGTGTGCAACATTAGAAATCGCCTTATCCTTACTTGCCGGACCAAGGAGGTAACGGATGGGAAAAGGGTTGTTCAACAATAGAGATTTGAGGCTACCAACCATCATTTAATAGCTTGACCTTATCCGAGAATAGCTAATCTGGGATCCAGGGTAAGGGTTAGTAAATCATACACCCACAGTCAGACCAAGGCGTGTGGTGAAATTCATCTATCTGAGGGACCAACTATTTAGGTGAACCTAACTTATCGATATTGCATGCTAAGCACCAAGCTAGTTTACTAAGTACAACACCTTACTAAGTTATGATCTCATGGGGAACACTACCCTAGTCGCTTCTCTTATTGATAACAACTTTTGAAACTGATACTTGTTACTTGTTACAAATCGAAGTTACTATTAATATTGTTACTTAAAACCCCCCTTTTCAAGGGAAATAAATGGCTAACAATGCAAGTAAACACTAATCAACCATAGTCCTACTATATTCCTTGTGGGATTGACCCCAACCATCGTTGGGTTCTATATTTGAACAGCGACCGCTTACACTTCTAAAAAGAGGTGTAATTTGAGCGTATCAAATTTTTGCGCCATTGCTGGGGAATACGGTTTAGGTTTAAGAGAGATTGTGTTTATTTCACTATTAGTCTTTGTTTCTCGATTTTACTGTTTCTCTTATTTTTGTTTTGTTAAGCAGGTTGCACACTTGTGAATGCCCAGTACCAGGAGTCAAGGAAATCCCTTGATCCCATACAATCCTAAACTCCCCAAAACTTTAAGAAACATGGCTAAAGAGGAGGAGCATGTGACACCAGAGCAGATCACAACCCGATTGTTGGCCAAAGAGGAGCAGAGGAAAAAGGAAGGAGAAGATGCCCTCGCTACTGAAGATGTTGCAATCGTAGTAGATCTCGCAACTCGAAATGCGGTAGCTGAGCAAGCAAGGCATGCAAAACAACAAGCTTCTCGTCAAGCTGCACTAAATGCCCAAGCTGCAGCAGACGGGGCAGCCCTACAAAATTTGCCTAGAGGACTAGTCGTACCAAGAAAGAACAGGGGCCGACAGTTGTAGCAACCAAGACAAGTACCTCGATATGACATTGATGATGATGATGCAGATGATGTAGGGACTAATGGACCCACAATAGTGCCACCACTGCCAGTAGGTACAAAGTTTGACATTGCCAGCACCATGATCCAGCTGCTGAACCTGAAAGGACTATTTTCTGGGCTACCTGCTGAGGATGCAAATCTGCATGTGTCTAATTTTGTGAGAATCTGTAAAGCGTATAATCTACCAGGAGTGGAGCAAGATGCTATTTGACTGAGGCTATTCCCATTTTCTTTGACTGGAGAGGCAACTATTTGGCTTAATGAGTTGCTCAAAAATTCTATATATACATTGCTGGAGCTGAGGACTCAGTTCCTTGAGAGGTTCTTTCCGCCGTTTAAGATGTTGCAGCTGAAATAAGAGATTTATAACTTCAAGTAGCTACCCACAGAGGCACTGCACGAAACATGGTTGAGATTCAATAAGAAGCTGAAGCAGCTTCTGAAACACAAAATCCCTTCTGAGAATCTGATGGAGATATTTTACAGAGTATTGAATGCCAACATAAAGGTGGTAGCAGATAGAGTGACTAGGGGAGCATTCATGGAGAACACTTATTGTGATGCGTCTGATATGCTTGATAGGGTCACCAAGACAAACAGAGCCTGGCACACTAGAGGAGTTGAGAGTGCAGCGGGTACTTATGTAGTGGGGAACTCCATCGACCATCAAGAATTTTAGGATTTTAAATAGAGTTTTGCAAGCTTGCAAACAACTGTGGATCTAATTGCGAAGTAAATTCTTAATGGCGGACTGAAAAAGGTGAAGGCAATCGATTCACAAGGAAGAGCTCTAAGGCAATATGAGTATGATTCTGAAGAGGAAGTTAGTTACCTGAATGATCAAGGAATGGGTTTCTGGGCCAATGGCCAAGGAAATCAAGGTCGGATAGATAGGACAACTACAATTAGTCCAGATACAGAGATAGGAGCAGGGGTAGAGATGGTGATTAGCAGAAGAGAGATGGCTACAAGAATGAGAAGAGCAACCTATATGTCCTTCCTGGAAATTGTGAATCAGGTGTTGATCAACCACTCCCACCCATGAGAGAGCTGATGAACAAGTTATTGCAAAAGGTTGATGCTACGGGGGAAGCTTAAAGGATATACACACTGATCTTTCTGGCATGAGTTAGAAGGTTGAGTCTTATTCTGTAGCGATAAATCAGATTGAGGCACAAATGAGTCAGATGTCTACAAGCCTGAATTCACGTCAAAAGGGTACTCTCCCAAGTGACACAATTCAGAATCCAAAAAATTATCAACAGGTTATGGCTGTGACTACCCAAAGAGGAAAATAGACTGTTGACCCTCCTATCCCTATAGTTGCTGATGAGCTGGTCGAGTCTGAAAAAGATGATGCTGAGATTGTGGTTGAGGCTGAGGAAAAGGATAGCGGTGAAGGGCCAAGTGAGAGGAAGTCTTTCAAGTCGAAGTCAAACAACAAAGAGGTTGCACCGATCTTGAAGCCCATGCCATTGCCTCCCCCACCTTACCCATAGAGATTAAAGAAAAAGGTTGAGGGTGACAAGTTTCACATGTTCATCTCCATACTGAAACAACTTTCAGTCAATATTCCTCTAGTTGAAGCATTAGAGCAGATGCCTGGGTATGCTAAATTTATGAAGGATCTGGTGACTAGGAAAAGAATTGTGAGCTTTGAGCCTGCGGATAATTTGCACCATTGTAGTGCAATAGCTTCCCGTTCTTTGGTGCAGAAAAAAGAAGTTCCTGGAGCTTTCACTATTTCATGTGCAATTATTAGAGTGTTGTACTTTGCTAAGGCATTGTGTGATCTGGGTGCTAGCATCAATTTGATGCCACTAGCAGTGTTTAATCAGTTGGGCTTGGAAGCCCCCAAACTGACTATAATGCGGCTTCTTATGGCAGATCGCATAGTGAAAAAACCTGTAGGGATTCTCTATGATGTGCTTATGAAAGTTGATACTTTTATCTTCCCTGTGGACTTTGTGATTCTTGACTGCGAGGTGAATTTTGAGGTTCCTATTATCTTGGGACGACCATTCCTTGCTACTGGACGCACGTTGGTTGATTTAGAGACTGGGCAGATGAAGTTCAGATTGAATGATGAGGTAGTTACTTTTAATTTCTGCCAGTCTATGAAGCATCATGATGACATGCAGGTGGTTTTTGTTATTGACGTGGTTGATGAGGATCAACTAATTATGCCTGTTGAGGAGAGACTTGGTGTTGAAGCACTAGAAGCTGTGATTATAAATTTTGATAGAGATGACATTAAAGAGTATGATGATATGGTTGAAGCACTTGCAGGTATGGGGTCTTATACCTATGCTCTTAAGAAGCTTGATTTGGACCTCAAGAATAGACAGACACCACCTGCAAGACCACATATTGAGGAGCCTCCAGTCTTGGAACTCAAGGCGCTTCTGTCTCATATTCGGTATGTGTTCTTAGGAGTTAATGAGACCTTTCCAATTATTATTGCTGCAGACTTAGGAGAAGGGCAAGTTGAAGCTCTAGTTTTTGTGTTGAGAAAGTTTAAAAAGGCCATTGGTTGGTCCATTGCCAACATCATTGGGATTCCACCTGGAATCTACACTCATAAAATTCAGCTAGCCCCAGATTTTATTTCGAGTATTGAGCACTAGCGTAGGTTGAATCATCCTATGCAAGAGGTTGTCAAGAAGGAGATTATCAAGTGTCTAGATGCAAGTGTGGTTTACCCTATTGCGTATAACAAGTGGGTGAGCCCTGTTCAATGTGTGTGGAAGAAGGGTGAGATTACTGTAGTCCCAAACGCGAAGAATGAGTTGATCCCAATGAGGCCAGTTATAGGCTGGCGTATATACATGGATTATAGGAAGCTGAATGCTTAGACTGAAAAGGATCATTTTCCGATGCCGTTCATGGATTAGATGTTAGATCGTCTGGCTGGTAGAGGATGGTATTATTGTCTTGATGGTTATTCAAGCTAAAATCAGATTTTGATTGCGCCTGAAGACCAAGAGAAGACCACTTTCACTTGTCCATATGGGACATTTGCGTTCAAGAGGATGCCTTTTGGTCTATGCAATGCACCAATGACTTTTTAGCATTGCATGATATCTATTTTCTCAGACATGGTGGAGGACGCTATTGAGGTATTTATGGATGACTTTTTTATAGTTGGTGAATCTTTTGAAGATTGTTTGGCTCATCTGAGTTGTGTGCTAAAATGATGTGAAGATTGTAACCTAGTGCTAAACCGGGAAAAGTGTCACTTTATGGTGAAAAAGGGTATAGTACTTGGTCATCGGATCTCCAAGAAGGGTATAGAGGTTGATAAAGCAAAGATTGAGGTGATTGAAAAATTGCCTCCACCAGTTTCTATAAAGGGATTTTGAAGCTTTCTAGGGCATACTGGGTTCTATCGGAGGTTTATCAAGGATTTCTCCAAAATTGCTAATCCATTATGCAAGTTATTGGAGAAGGAGGTAAAATTTGTGTTTGATGATGCATGTCTAAAGGCATTCGAGTGCCTTAAGGAAAAGTTGGTCTCTGCTCCCATCATTATTTTCCTGATTGGTCTCAGCCTTTTGAGGTTATGTGTGATGCTAGTGGAGTGGCGCTAGGATCAATCCTAGGCCAAAGGTGCAAAAAGATTCTTCATCCCATATACTATGCTAGCAAAACACTTAATCCTGCGAAAAAAACTACATGGTGACTGAGCAACAGCTGCTTGCTGTGGTCTTTGCATTCGAGAAATTTAGATCTTATTTGCTTGGCACCAAGGTAATAGTACACCCTGACCATGCATCTCTTAGGTATCTCATGGCTAAAAAGGATGCGAAGCCGAGATTGATTAGATAGGTGTTACTGCTGCAAGAGTTTGATTTTAAGGTCAAGGACATGAAGGGCATAGAGAATCAGGTAGAAGATCACTTGTCTAGATTAGAGGAAGAATTTATGCTAAAGTTTGATGATGCACAAGATATTGATGATTGGTTTTTGAACGAGCAAGTGTTGGCTTCCTCTCAAGACCTGATCCCATGTTTTGCAGATTTTGCCAACTATTTGGAAAGTGATTTGGTGCCTCTTGATATGTCTGTTCACCAAAGAAGAAAGTTCATATCCGATGTCAAGAAATACTTCTGGGAGAAGCCATTCTTGTTTCATGTGTGTGCTGATACTATGATCCGTAGATGTGTACCTGAAGCTGAGATGATGAAGATACTAGAGGCTTGCCATTCATCCCCTGTTGGGGGTCATCATAGTGGTATCCGGACTGCGCACAAGATCTTACAATACGGCTACTATTGGCCAACCATTCATAAAGATGCCCATGATTTTGCTAAAGCTTGCAGCAGGTGTCAAAGGGAATGAGGTATATCAAGGAGGCATGAACTCCCTCTTACTCCCATCCTTGTGATCGAGCTGTTTGACATTTGGGGTATTGACTTCATGGGCCCATTTGTAATGTCTAATGGAAATCGGTACATATTGATGGTTGTTGACTATGTATCAAAGGGGGTAGAGGCGGTTGCGCTTCCTAGTAATAAGGGTAAATGTGTCACAGCGTTCTTGAAAAAGAGCATCTTCTCCAGATTTGGTACACCAAGAACAATCATCAGTGATGGAGGTTCTCACTTCCGCAACAAGTTGTTTTGTGCTTTGTTAGAGAAATATGGAGTGAAGCATAATGTTTCAACCCCCTATCATCCTCAGACTAGTAGGCAAGTGGAAGTCTAAAACCACGAAACCAAGTCAATCATATCCAAGACTGTTAATGCCAACAGAAAGAATTGGTCACGAAAACTAGATGATGCTTTGTGGGCATACATGACTGCTTTCAAGATGCCAATAGGTATGTCACTATATCAGCTTATGTTTGGAAAGGCGTGCCATCTTCCGATTGAGTTAGAGCATAAGGCTATGTGGGCATTGAAAAAATTAAACTTAGACTCGTCTGAAGCATCATTGCAGCGACTTGGGCAGCTAAATGAGGTAGATGAGTTTCGCTTGAATGCATATGAGAGTTTGATATTATATAAAGAGAAGATGAAACTGTATCATGACCGAAAGATAGAAAAGAGAAATTTCCAGCCGGGTGACTTGGTCCTGCTTTTCAATTCTAGACTTCGCTTGTTTCCTAGCAAGTTGAAGTCCAAGTGGATTGGACCATTCAAAGTGGTACAAGTATTTCCACATGAGGTCGTCGAACTTGAAAATCATGATGGCAAGAGGTTCAAGGTGAATGGGCAGCGGATCAAAGCATATTTGGGTACCGCAGAGGAGCTTAAAGCAATTGAAGCCTGGAACCTTGATGAATTCGTCCCACCAAAGGAGCTTGATGAAGTCTGAGTAATCAAGCAACATGCGTCGTGCCGCGTTGTTAAATCAGGCGCTGCATGGGAGGCAACCCATGAGGAAACTTGATGAAGTCTGAGTAATCAAGCATCCTGCGTCATGTCGCGATGTTAAATCAGGTGTTGCATAAGAGGCAACTCATGAGGAAACTTGATAAATTCTGAGTAGTCAAGTAACCTGCATCGTGCCGTAACGTTAAATCAGGCGCTGCTTGGGAGGCAACCCAAGACTAATGTTTGTTTTTTGTGCAGGTGAAAAGAAAAGAATACCACTGCAGGAATCCCCAAAAATAACGAATGAGTTCACGATCCATGCTTTAAAATGATGGACCATCGACCAACTCGTGGTTCCTGGACTAACATTGATGGGCCTCTGATGAAGCAGACAACGAATCGACAGGATGGTCCGTGCTTCCAAATGATACCGTACACCAATGCATGGTCCCTGGAGAAAAATGTTGATAGGCCTCTGATGGTTAAAAGTACGACTAACAGGATGGTCCGTGGTTCTGAACCACGATCCGTCAACTAAGTCGTCATTCCTGGCAGCAGGTAAGGTCAAAGCACAGAACCACGAGTTAGACTACGGACCGTCATTCAAACGATGAATCATAGTTTGAACTCATCGGTCCCAGGTACAGTAGATAAGCCAGGTCATGGGTTGGCTAATATTTTAAAAATAATACCTGACCCGGCTTTGCTTCTTCTTCTCTTCTACACCTTAAGGCAAACCGCCATTTTTGAAAAGGAAAGAATTAAAATTCTCCCTCTTTCACTCCCAATCCAACTCAAACTCCCAATTAAGTTCAACAAACAAATATTCTGACCTATTGCATGCATAAATCGATCACACAAGCCGCTCCTCTAACAAGAAAAAGAATTTGATCTTCAAGGGTAAGTTCTCTTTTTTCCCTTTTTGTTCTCTTTCTTAAAATAAAACCGATGCTAGGATTCTTGTTTTGATTAAAGCTCAAAATTATAAAACCCTAGATGAATGTGCGAAAGATCTGTAATGTGTGATAGGTATGAACTTTGAAAGTTTGGGGATTTTGGTTGTAGAATTGAATAAACTGTGTAAAAATTAAGAAGGAGGGAGTTTTTGATTGTAAAAATGGTTGTTCAGAAATTACGAGTGAATCTACGAACCGTAATTCAGTTTACAAATTGTAAACTCACTCGTACAATAAGTTTCCCTCCTGATTAGCCTCTGATAAATGAACCACGACTCACAAGATGGACCTTAATTCTAAATTATGGCCCGTCATATGACTTGTGGTCGCTGAACCAAAATGATGAAAAATTAATCATGCTCTGAATTCAAAGTATGACGCACAGGACGGACTCGTGGTTCTAAACCACGGTACATCAACTGAGTCATAGTTCTTGACACTGAAAAGGATTCCTGGAACCACGAATTGGTTCATGAACCGTACTCTAGTTTTATAGCTCGTAAACCAACCCATAGTCTGTGCCTGCAACTCTATATCTCTGTGTTGTTTTGACTGTTTGTACTAACAAATTCCACCCCGCAAGTACCATGCCACCAAAGAATACCCAGAAGAAGGTTGCATCAAAAGACTCAGAGGCAGTGATCAGAAATAAAAGACAACTTCAAGATGAATCCTCTGAGTCAAACAAAAATGGATCGGAGGAGGTTTATGCTATAGACTCTGATCCTAATGCAATACTTCAGACCACTAGGCAACAAGAAAAGGTTCAAGCACAGACCACCCCTCCTCACTCTGAAGAGGGAGAGGGTGAGTCTGGTTCATCACTATAGGGGAGCAGTACCGGTGAGTCTGAACCCAATAATGAGACAGCTTCGGGCAGTAAGAAAGATGCAGCTTCAAAGTCTACCTCAGCAAATGCTAGTGAGAGTTCTAGCAAGTCCAGCATTGATGGTCCGGCTACCGTAGTGGCTCAACCTGATAATCCTGTCCCCGTTGCCCCTACTTTCATATGCAAAACTGCTGGAGTTTGGGAAAGAGTTAGATAGGAAATATAGGGCACCTCCCAAATATTTAATGAAGGTTTGGCACTAAATGAAAAAGGGAACCAAAGGAGAAGCATACATGAAGAAGTTGATATAAGATCCTCTGCGCTGAATGACATGGCTGATATCAAAGAGCTATATGATCACTATGGTTTCCAGTGGATGAGTCAGCTGGGTGGCCTGTATAACCTAATTCTTGTCCACAAGTTCTATGTGGCTTACGCTGCCAGCTTGATAAACAATTGTGAAAAGGGGAAGAACACAATGATGCCGCCAGCATGGGATAAAGTGCAAGTTCATGGAGTTCAAGTTGACATCTCTGAGCACACCATCCAACGCTTCATATATGGCCCGGATTATATTGTACTAGCCACTCATCCAGACCTTGATGCCCACTTAGAGTAGCACAAACGTAAGTAAACACCTCTTGAGTGGATTGCATCGGTCATCACTGATGGGAACCCAGCATGGCTAACATCAAAGATAGTGAAAATCACAAAGGCTTCCTTGAGTATGGCAGGAAAGTTTTGGTGGTCCGTAGTACGACACTGGTTGGTGCCAACTACTGCCGATAACACACTGACTCTAGACCGGGCAATTTTGGTTGCATCCATCATGTCCCGATATGATATTATTATTCTCTGCATCATTACGGAGGAAATCAAGGAATGTGCCTTGTAGACATCCACATCTCTCCTATTTCTTTGCCTTATCACTCAGTTGTGCCAAGCATTCGAGGTACCCAAGATTCCGGAAATTGATAGGACCTCACATGCTATAAGATTTCAGGATATTACCCCTATTCGGGATACGACTAACCTCATGGCAAGGGGTAGAGCCCAATCTATTGCGTCTGGTAGTACCTTGTTTCCCGAATCTAGTGGAGATGTGCCAGCCAATGCATTAGTTGTGTTTGATGATACTGCTGCCACTACTTCTACCCCTTCAGCCACTGCACCTGGTCCATCCACATCAACTCATGCTATGCCGTATAATGATCCAGGTTCTTCCTTCCTCTTCACCAGCGAGTTTTTCAGCAAGGTTGCTAAAGCAGTCTTTCATGGGGATGAGCAGATAAAGCGGTTCTTAAATGCCATAAAGCCTTTAATCCACAGAGAGATAGCTGATGTTGTGGCCCCAATTCAGAGTTAGATTGATCAGGTTAATACCCATGAAATGGGATAGAAATTCGGGTGAACAAGCAGCTGCAGACACTGATTATGCCAGACCTTACTGCCATATTGACTGAGCTTGCAAGGGCTCGAGCCGACATTGATGCCATCCAAAAGCAACAGGTGTTGATTGCCCCTCATATTGAGATTTCAACACATGGGGATATGGAGGATGATTTCATTGACTTGCTTGCACATTCCCCTTCTCGTGAACCGACTGGAGCTGCTAGTGATAAAGGTAAGGATGATGGTAAGCTTCCTGAGGCAAGAATAAAAGAAAGAGGAAAAGAAGGGACAAGGAAGTCCGCCAAGGGGATGATGAAGCGGCTTTGACTCCAGGTGAGTTAAAAAAGAAGTGGAAGAAAACGGAGAAAAAATGACATAAAGCCGATGATAAACTACTGAGCGAGACAATGGAGATCTCAAGAAAAGATCATGAGGAGCTTCTTGAGGCCAAACGGATCAGACTTGTGACTTTGAGAGATGGTACATCGTCGAGCTTGGCACCTTCGGGTGCAAGTCCTTCTGTAGACTCCATTGAGAGAGTGCCCGTATCAGGATGAGTGAGTCCTGTTGAGACCGCTGCACAGGCAACTGCTGATTCTACCATGGGGGCTGAGAAAGTGGCCTCGACTACCACACCAGACACTAGCGCTTAGGCTCCACAGGTATGTTCTCGCCTCTCGTGAAGTTATGTTCTTGTTTTAGTGCATTGGGGACAATGCACGACTACTTGGTGGGGTTGGGGAAGATAGTCCGTGTGTTTTTTATAGATGTCTTTGGCAAAGTCTGAGAAGCCAAGACAACCCGCATCGTGCCACGATGTTAAATGAGGTGCTACATGGGAGGCAACCCATGAGGGTATCTAAATGATATCTGTGTCCTTGGGGTTTTCTTGCCTGTGTTCTTTCCCTAAGGATTTTAAATTTCTGTTGAACCAGCATGTTTAGTATAGGTTGTGTGGAGTGAAAGAAAAATAGGAACTTAGCGCAGTCTATGCTCTAATTTTTGAACTTGATTTTGATTGAAAAATAGAGACCCCTCCAAAATTTGATTGACATGAGATAACCCGTTTTTGATAGACTGACCATTAAGGATCTGTGCATGACATTATGATAATCGATCTGATGAATAACTTAAGCTAGAGTATGAACCTGATAGTTGGCATGTGATTGTTGTACTCTGTGCCATGTCTGTGTGAGCTAAACTAGTATAGTTCTTTCATTGTGTGCCAATCTAGAACTTTCCCAGTTAGTCTTGCCTAGGCTGTAGGATAGTTGGTTAGGAAATGATCATAGGCCATTCTTGAAATAGTCCACTTAGCCTAAATAAACGTCCAAATGAATGAAATGTCCTTTGATCCCTGATTTTGAGCCAAAATTGAACCTTTTTATTATTTAGCCTAATCATCTTCCTTGTTTTCTATGAACCTTCGGTTTGGCCCTGGTCCCTCTTTGAATATCGTGTACCTCAACTCAGGCAAATCACCTAAGTTGATGGTGGCAACTGTGGAGGAAAGTGTGAGATATGGGGTATGAAAAGAAAAGAGTAGTGATAAAAAAGGGATAATAATGGGTGTGGCGTATGTATTTGAAAAAGAGAAAAATAATAAACAAGAAAAAAGAGAGATATGTGATGAAAGAGTTGAATTTGAAATAAAATCTTCTCCATCACTTGCTGAAAAAGAAGAAATAAAAAAGGGAGAAAAAGAGAGAAAAGAATAGAGTTGGTCTGGAAAAGTAGAAGGAACATAGCGTAGTGTCAAAGAGGGTTTAGTCACTATTGTCCTATATCTACCATACCCGTCCCCGAGCCTATGTTACAAGTCGAATAAAGTCCTATGGTGATTCTAACCCAACTGTTCGAAAACTGAGGCATAAAAAATAAGGGCAAGCCTATGGTATTGTGCATGCATTGCTTGAACATCTTTGTGAGTGTGAGTGTACTAGATCAGTCTCAGAGATTTTGACTATAATATTATGCGATTGGGACTTTTTTGTGGTGAGGGAACTAGAGTAACTTTGACTGTTGGTTGTTAGGGTGAGTCTCATATGTGTATGCTGAGTTGTCTGTTGATAGCGTAATGTCATCCATGGATCCTCTTATGTTGTCTTGATAAACGGAACTTGTGTACTTGTTTTGTATTGAAAAGGAGAGGGAAAAATTATTGTGAGATGAATTGCTAAATCATATGACTGTCGTAGTTCTTAGTTTCTTTTGCTCAAGCATTATGTTAGGATGGTTTTCTGTTGTCGCTTGAGGACAAGCAACAGTCTTAAGTTGAGGGTGTTGATGTGCCGTAGAAATATGACACTTTCGATGCTTAATACTTGAGATTATCGCTAGTTCTTTAGCATTTTATTGGTAGATTTGATGCATTTTGTTAAGTGTGCAGGAGAATGGATTCAGAGCCAAAGTAATGGAAATTAAACTAAAAAGTGATGGCTACAGAGATGACGGGTGACTTGACGGTCCATGGTTCTGGACCACGGACCCGTCCTGCTGCATCGCACAACAAAGTTCAGAAAATGTGCAAGTATGGAGGAAAAGTACGACTCAGTCAACGAGTCATGGTTCCAAACCATGACCCATCCTGTCAACTCCTAGAACAGAGGAACTGTAGATGTGCAAAATAGGGAGCAGGAAGCACGAGTCAAAGTACAACCCGTACTTCCAAAGTACGACCAGTCCTGTTGGACTCGTGGTCAGTAATCAGAGAAGGTGCAATAAAGGACCATGATACCACAAGTCAGGAGATGAACCATAGATCAAGAGTACGACTCATGGTCCCACCCATGGTTCTTCATGATAGAAGATGTTGACCAGCCAAGACCACGGTTGACCTCAGAAGATCGCGAACCATCATTTGGAATGACGGGTCGTCAACCTATCTGTGTTCCCTACCGAGTCCAGTTCTCCTAGTTTAGTTAGGATAGGATTTCTAATGTCAATAAATATCTTTTCTAGGTTTTCTTTTACATTTTACGCTCTATAATTTGTAGGTAACACATTCGTACACTTGTGATCTTGATTTGTTCTTGGTTTTGAGAATTAAACACATCCATAGTTCGTTGTTCTTAAGTTCATCTTCATCTATTCAAGTTTACGGATTTTTTTACTTCTTATTGTAAGTATATGATCATGAACGCATATATAACTTCTGATTGTTTACTTATAACCATGAGTAGCTAAATCTACAACTAGAGTTGTGGGAACCATGAAGGATTAATGAAGTAGGCAAAGTGCTTGGGTATTCTATGGCGGTGTTTATGCATGTATTATTTTTCCTTTGCTTTGATTGCTTTTTAATGGTGCGCAACATTAGAATTCGCCTTATCCTTACTTGCCGCACCAAGGAGGTAACGGAGGGGAATAGGGTTGTTCAACAATGGAGATTTGAGGCTACCAACCCTCATTGAATAGCTTGACCTTATTCGGGAATAGCTAATCTGGGATCCAGGGTAAGGGTTAGTAAATCATACACCCACGGTCGAACCAATGCGTGTGGTGAAATTCATCTATCTAAGGGACCAACTATTTAGGTGAACCTAACTTACCGATTCTGTATGCTAAGCACCAAGCTAGTTGACTAAGTACAACGCTTTACTAAGTTATGATCTCATGGGGAACACTACCCTAGTCGTTTCTCTTAGTGATAACAACTTTTGAAATTGATACTTGTTACTTGTTACAAATCTAAGTTACTATTAATTTTGTTACTTAAAACCCTCCTTTTCAAGGGAAATAAACGGCTAACACCGCAAGTAAACACTAATCAACCATAGTCCTACCATATTCCATGTGGGATCGACCCCAACCTTCGTTGGGTTCTATATTTGAACAGCAACTGCTTACGCTACTAAAAGAAGGTGTAATTTGGGCATATCAATAAGGAATTTTAGAAAAATGGGCGATATATCGGTAATCTCAATCTAAAAAGAGAAGGAGGGAAACAAAGTAACAATAGCATGCTCAACATGGGAGTAATAACCAAACCCAACCACATAATACTAATACTAATATCAAGTCACAATAGGAGTTCAGCATAAGGAATCACAGAGCTCGGTAAAGTAAAAATGAGTCTACCTACAATCCCAACGAGCGCCCATACACCCGAGGAACACAACCAAGTAAAGACAAACCCTCTGGCATCCCATACTACCAGAGTGTACACGCAACAAACAGCAAACAGGGGTGGAACCTCACACAAATGATTGGTATGATATGATATGCAAAACCAAGTGTGGTAATAGTAACGTATGTTACCCGCTTACGGCGTCCTATAAGGCCCAAAAGACAGGATCCATGGAAGGTCCCACCCGTATACCTCTACTACACTGTACACCCCCCTCCCTTCGACACTCGCAACATGTAGCCCCTGGACCTTGCCCCCGACCAACATACTAGATACCCCATAAATTTCGAAAGCCCCCAAGTAAATATACCTGGAGGGTATCAGGGTCTAAATCAGTAAGTCAAAAATAGGTCTAGTGCATGGCCCCGCCGAGCCTATTATCATCCCAAAAGTGATAGTAAAACAAGTCTAGCGCACGGCCCCGCCGAGTCTAGTATAAGTGAAAATAGTGATAAAATACCCCTTTATCATCTCTTACCCCAAGAAGATCCATTAAAACAATACCAAACCTTTTCCAATCATTTTTATCGAAAACAGGCCCCAAATGATAAGATCCCAATTAGGGTTACCAATTGAAATCTTTCAAATATGCAGAAATTAAAGATAGATGAGAAATAGGAGATGAAAAGTGAAGAAAGAAAGGCTTAATTGAATCCACAACTAAACCAAGGGAGAAGAGAGCTTGAATTCCATAGAAATGAGTAACCCAAATGAATCCACAAATGAGCAACTCAAGTGAAAATCAAGGTAAAGGAGTTTTAGGTCAACAATGGGAATCCACCCATTACTAACCTAAGCTACACTAAGCTAAACTATAGGGAATCCACCCTCTAACAAGCTACACTCAAAAGAGTTCTTCAATTCTCAATTCAACATAATCTAAGGAATGAAAATAGCTAAGGCATCTACTTATAGTATGCCTCTTACAAATATATCCCAAAAGTGGCTATTTAAAATAAGGACCAAAAGTGGCCTTCGAAGACTACATGGTCGCACATCATGTGCGAAGTATGGTGTGATTCGCACCATCCATTGTGCGGGTCGCACATGGCTTTGCACAGCTCTGGCAGCAACCATCTTCGTGGTGTCTTCTTCCTCTTGCTTCCAAGCAATCATCCAAATGTGGAATTACTTCATTTGATGCTCAATGAGGTCCTACCAACTTCCTCTTTGTGCCATCATGGCTTGTATAGCTTGGTTTCTCTTGGGTTGAACTCGAAGGATAGGTCTATCATGAATGGCGTTGGGCGATATCGTATCACACGGGCTATGCAAGGTTTAGAAAATTGTCAATAGTAGGTCCCAAGCCCAAAATCGTAGTAAAATTGCCTAGAAATCCGCCTTACATGCATGACAGATGAAGTATACAATCATAACAGTGGCCCAGGGCCCATAATCAACCTATCGGCCCTGCACAAGCTTCAATCGCTCTACAATATAGATAACCAGCCTAAAATCACAATAATGATGTCTGGGACTCACGAACACCCCTGAAAACCCACTGTCTATGGTTCAGAGTCAAATCAAGGACACGCAGGACCACAAGAGTGATAATACCAACCTACGAAGAATACTACACACAACAGAGGAAAGAAAAGAGGCAAACAAGGAAAAGCAGTCAAGGTCCGTGGTGCCAAGCTAATAACCCAACCCAAGGATGCCAATTAGTATAATTTTATCAGATATATGCAAAGTCTAGGGAGTTTAGACCGTAATCTACATGTTGTCCGATGACAAGCTGCTGGGACAATGATATCCAAGGACAAACCACTCCGAGAACCTCCGAATGAGTACCAAACAATCAAAATCATAAATAACACATTAAAATGAAACTAACAATACCCATATCGCTATAATAATAGACGGGCCAAAATTTGGGTCAAAAATAGGCCCGCGAGGCCCACAACCTAAAACTGAAAATGGAAAGAAGCACGATGACCACAATGATGCCAAGAAGACATGCTCTAAAATTGAGCAATTTTGGCCAAGGAAAAGGCTCCAAAACAGCCCGCTCAAGAGAGGGTTTAAAGATGGAAATTTAAGAACAAAATCAGAATTTTAGCAAAGAAAGCTTACCACAATGAGAGAAATTACGCCACGGAGGTGAATTGAATGAACCCACGATCATGCAAAAACAATAGGAGCAGAATCTACAAGGATTTCCAAGCTTTGAGAATTTACCAACAGTGGTGGTTTTTAGAAAAGCAAGAGAAGAGCAAGTTGGGGAAGAAGACTTACCAACTATCGAGGGAGCACGGATTATCGCTGAACAAATGATTTCTCAAGCCCAAGAGCTGATTTAAAGCAATTTGGTAGTAGTGTTTTTATGTTTGGAGTTGAGAGAAATGAAGGGAAAGCAATCAAACACTAAAAAAGAGCCCGGCTTACCCGAGACCCAAACCAACCATCAACCTAACCCAGACTCATCATTCCAGAGTTGATGGAATCATCAAATTTCAAATCTGATGCTCCGATCATCGAAAGATGACCCAAGTTCCACTTTAAACTCCAAATGGCCTGAAAATAGGGAAACTAACACAAAACCCACATCGGAAGTTCTCAGGCCTTGACTGAAGGTCTAACAAGATCAAACTCAACTTTTCAGAGCTAACAGAACAGTCAGAATTTGATTTTGAGCACGTTAGTTAAGAATGTTGACTAAAGTCAATGAATTCCTAAGTTAAAGCACTAAAACAGGCAAATGGCCATAACGACTAAACGAACATCCAGGGCAACAAACCACCAATCCCAGCAAGCCATAAATGACTTAGGGCCACTACAGGAAGGCTCTAATAGTACAAAGAAGGCATAAATGCAAAAATGACCAGAAGGGTCATTACATGGTGTTGAAGTGATTTCTCTATATTATTATGTACATAATTGTCATCCCCCGATCCTACACCCTAGAAATAACATGGGACTTGACACCACAAGTGATCTCAAGATAACTCTTCTTGCTGGTATAATTCATGAGCAACTAAATAGAAATAGATAAATTGAAGAATATTATGCGGAAGCTGAAACATATGATGAGCTCTTGAAGAGTACTGTAATAAACTAAAGTTTTATAAACTGAAATACAACTCCATTGAAAAACTGATACAACTGACTGACTGACTATCTATGAAGCCTCTACTAACACTGACTATGGTTAACCGGGACATGACCCCCAACTATCTTTCATCAATGTATAACAACTGAAATCCGCTATAACTACTAACTGACTGGAGATTCTGGAAAAAGAGAACTCATTCCTTGCTGACTGGAAGTTGCGATCTGTCTGAGCATGATTCTGGGAGCTAGCACTAAAACTTGCATCATCAAAAGGATGCAGCACAAAAAGGTATGCGATCAGTACTTTGAATGTACTGAGCATGTGAGATAATGCATTAACTTTGAAAACATGAAAAAACATGTATATACTAGAACATAACTGAAAGCTAGACTAAGTACGGATATCTGAGAATGCATAAGTCAATGTTGTAAAACATGGGCTCTTTTACTGAAGAGTATAAAATGTTTTTGGGTTGTAAACTGTGAGATACATAGACTATGAGATAACTAAGCATGCTGAAAATACTGATGACTAATTTAAAAACTATAAGTTGAATCTGTAGTACTCAGGCCCAAATATAATATGCATAAAATCTGAAATGTAAGGATATTCTGAAAAATGTAATTTAAAAACTTTAAAACTGCAGTGAGGGCCTAGTACACAACTACTGAGTCTAATTCTGTGGGAGAGTCTGTTAACCGATATAAACCATGTGAGCTAAACATGGAGTCTGATATATACGCCCCATCGAGAGGACCCAATATACCTTGCCAAGGTATAGAGGCATGACTGGCGTGATCACTATTTCTGATGCCCAACTGAGGAGCTAAATAACCTACGATGGCACGTAGTTATGGGACTTGAGGATAAGCTGAACCCTAGTCCAACTCGGTGCTAAATACTACTCCCATACTGAATACTGATAGCTCATTTAAAACTGGAGTTATGGAATGCTACATCAGAACCTAATTAATCTAGATAATTTCTGAAAGACTGTATAACTGAAAACTATTCATAAAGCATGTGGACATATCTAGATGTCATACCAATCATGAAGTTTACTGAGTTCGTAATCATTAATGGCATATATTAATACCATGCTAATCACAAGACCTAATAAGTTCATCATTATTGATGGCATATGTTGAAAGTCCATATTTAAAATATATTCTTGTAAAACATACTGAAGGTAAACTGAAGCCTACTAAATCATGCATAGTTCTTTCTTACTAAAATAACTGGATTGAAAATCATGCATACTTTTGTAGACTGAATGCTGACAATCTGAGTTGAGCTCTGAAGGAAAATTTAACTCATGATAAGTTTCAAAGAAAACTTGTAGACTAAAAATTGACTAATTTCATGCTTGAAAAGTAATTTAGGTCAAATTCTGAAGAAAACCCATTCTTATGAAAATACTATAATTTTAGGCTAAATTCTCGATTTCTTAAAGTTCTTGTAAAGACTCATGCAAGTCACTGAAAAAATGGTGCAAATCTTCTAAAATAAGATATAAATCATGTAGGAATCATAAAGACTGAATTCTGTAAAATTTAGCATGATTGGGTAAGAACCCTAGTTTCTAACATCATGAAATTTGAAATAGAAGACTGAGGTTTTAGGCATAAGGGCGAACTAAACCCTTACTGAATACCCACATACCTGGTTGTAGAAGATTCTTGAACTGAAACTGAGGTTTGAAGCTTTGGAGAAGAACCCTAGGCCTGAGAGAATGCTCTTCTATCTTTTCTTTTCTGACTTAGGATTTCTAATTGAGAGAATGAGGGAACTTAGTCGTAACTCCCTTTAAATCCTATTTAAAAGAGGTTAAAATGACTTAAAATCAGAATTAAAAGCAAAGTGGAAAAAGTCTAAAATACTCCTGAGAAAACTAAGTAAAACTGCTGAAAAAAACTCATCATCAGGTTCCACGGACATGAACCACGACCCATAGAATGGATCACGATTCGTGAAAAGGGTTCGTGGTTTCTGGGCAAAGTTTTTGGCCTCTGGACTGATTTCCACGAGTTGGTTTCATGACCCGTGGATTATTCCATGACTCGTGGAACCTCTTCGTGGTTTTTAGGCAAAAAAATAGTTTCAGGATCAGTTTCCACAAAGGCAAACCATGGGTCATGGTTTGATCCACGAATCGTGGATGCCTCTCGTGGTTGCAATCTGTCATTTTGACTGACTGACACCTTTTAGTAAAATGCTGATAACTTCTTACTCTAGACTCGAATTAATGCGCCGTCAGTGGCGTTGAAAAGAAGACTCGAAGATCATTAATTTTATGTGTACAAGGTTACCTAACTCTTTATATTCTAAGAGTTATGATTGTTTGAAATTGACCCTTGAAAAATCTTACACTAAACTCAATTGGTAAGGAAGCTTTCAAACAACTTTAAGCTAGAGGTTCTTTATGACCTTAATTCATATCTAAAACACCTCCCACACATAAGTATTGATATCAACACCTATTTACCATTTGAAATTATATGGTTCAGATCTAACAACATATGAAAATGGTCTGGATCTTAGCTTAGAATATTTTTTTTGGTGTTACAATATCTCCCCCTTGGGATCATTCATCCTCGAATGAAGTCTTAATAAGCTGAGATGGTCAAAAAAGGGATGCAATCCCACCAAATAAGTTTTAAAAGCTGAGGTACTAACATGAAAACTGATTTCTGATTGAAATATAAATTGAGCTGAATTCATGAGGCATGTATGCATACTGAGGGCATGAGAACAATTTATGGTACATGAAACTGAATATCTAACATGATATTTGGTCTGGATTGAGAGTAGGGACTTAGCTGAAACTCATAAATAACGAATGCATCTCTTTAGAAATCTCATTTAACTGAAAGGAACATAAATTTGAGAGGAATAACTATATGAGAAAACTATTCTCTTCCACACTTAACTTAGTGCCAAGGACTGAACTGAACGTAGAGCCTTCTAGCCTTAGGAATGATTACCGGCAGGTCTGAATTGATGTTATATGAGAAATCTACTATCTTGCTAGCTGAAGCTACTAGACGTAAGGCATGAGCATCCTGAATAGGGATTAAGGACAAGACTATTCTTGCCTTAAACAATACAGTTGACCACCTTTAAGCTTAGGCACACACTTCCACTACTCTAACTCTTCTGAATACCACACTTACCATTTGCAACTAAATTTCTCATCAGTGCACATATAGATGCTGAGATATGAGTCTAACTACCTGCTTTCACCATGTTCAAGCCTATCTTGACTAAATCTCTTACATCTGTAGTTATCTCCCAAGAATGATATTCCTTCTTATCACAAAAATCAACTAACCTTAAAGTCTAATCAATGGTTTACTAGTCACACAAAGCAAAGGCCCATATGTATCTCATCACAACATTCAAGCCTATTACTGTGATTATCTTATGGATTCTTTGTAGTTGACACTACCTGAGACTCATTTCCTCTTCCCCAGCA
Organism: Jaltomata sinuosa; assembly: GCA_003996215.1. Taxonomy (NCBI): domain Eukaryota; kingdom Viridiplantae; phylum Streptophyta; class Magnoliopsida; order Solanales; family Solanaceae; genus Jaltomata; species Jaltomata sinuosa. The sequence continues at coordinate 84,610 of QJPP01007447.1, forward strand.
TATCTAGAAACTGTAACTGCAAGAACTTCTACAAAGGGACACCAAAAAGAGGAAAGGCTAGTACTTCCCATCTAGGCTACTACTTAGCTTTCTCCACTAACAGTTGTGAACACATAACCCAAGATCACTAAAGGAATGGAGTAGGATCATGATCATCATGAATGAAGGAATACTGATTGATCTTGACTTATACTTGGCGTGATCTAGTCACTCAAGGTGAGGTCTGAGAAGTCAAGTGCCAAGGCCCGAGTGTCTCACATTCTGGACATGTGAAGCATGGTTAGAGTAAGGAAGTATAAGCACGAACTATCCAAGAAGTATGTTCTGAGCATATACATGACATAACATGATTTCATTAGCCATCAAGGCATATACTGAGGACTGAACTGAGTACATAGAACTGATCATACTGTGAGACATGAGTTTACATATATAGAGAGAGACTTGTGACATGAAGCAGGGGTTCATAGAATCATAGAGTAAGACTAGAATCACTGTCTGGAGTAATTTCTAATTGTTTTAGGAGTTGGGCATGAACATAAATCTACATAGAGTGTATGAACTTGTTCATGAATATGGCATAAATACATTTGAGTCACAAGACTCGACTTGGTTCTTCATTCTATCATCTCCCCCTTATCTTGAAAGTCACCCCTCTAAGTCTATGGACCTCTCTCCTAAACTAGGCTATAATTGAAGATGCTAAATTCTTGCTAGGTCTTTTTCTGAGATATCTCTTAGCTTCCTCTTTACCCTTAAGGCTATCACTAGAGGACTCATACTCTTACTGGTGTGGATGACCACTTCTTCTAATACTTAGCAATCTTACCTTTTGCTTATACGTCTACTAACATCACATCTCTAAGTTTACATCCACCAAACTCAACTAAATTCAGGCCACACTAGGGGATCAACATTGTTTATCTATAATCTTTTGAATATAACACAACAACATACTACCCTGGGTGCACACCTACCTTTTTAATGCTTAAGGCTCTCTTCTCTATCTCATGACTTAGTCACAATTTACCAATTCATCTAGGCGTCACATATACATCTTATAGCTACTATAATTCTGAATCCATACACCTAGTTCTAGGTTCATTCTGTTACTTATGACCCATAACATCTCAATTCACACTAACTGCTAAGTGACTATACTACCCAAGCTCTTAGAAAAGATCAGAATTTTGGCTAAGGGGCCAATCGAGGTAGAGTTTCTGGAAGAGGGTTTGAGAGCACATTCTACTATAGGCTAAACTACACGAGTGGGAAAGGATACATGCTTTGAATTAGTAGACTTTAACACACTAGTGGGCTCCTCTCAAGCCCTTGTGCAGTCTTTTGACTTTCTAATGGCTCTATCTTGGAGCACCTCACTGATAGGAATCTAAACTATACTGTTTCCACTACCTCAAAGATGAGGCATAACTGGAGGAATTGGATCAATGCCTGAATCTGCATAAGTTTTTGAAGGAACAACGTTTCTGCATGATCTAGAGTATGAACAAAGGGAAACATTTCCTAAATTCCCGATAGCCCCTCAAAGAAAAGTACAGAAGTCTCCATACTATTCCACAATACTATACTAGACACGGCATCATAGACACCCTAGGACACTTGAACTTTGTGCTCAAATACCAAGTTTGTCATGCCCCAAACCTACACCGTAGATGTAACACGGTACTTGAGACCACAAGTGATCCCAAGATAACCCTTCTTGCTGGCATAATTCATGAGAAACTAAATATAAATAGATAAACTGAAGAGTATTATGCGAAACATGAAACATATAGTGAGCTCTTAAAGAGCATTGTAATAAACTGAAGTTTTATAAACTGAAATACAACTCATTTGAAAAATGATACAACTGACTGACTTATTGTCTATGAAGCCTCTACTAACACTGAACTACAGTTAGCCGGGACATGACCCCCAACTACCTTTAATCAATGTATAACAACTAAAATAACCGCTATAACTACTAACTGACTGGAGTTCCGAAAAAAGGAGAACTCGTTCCCTACTGACTGGAAGCTGCGATAAGTCTGACCATGATCCTGAAAGCTAGCACTAAAACCTACATCATCAAAAAGATGCAGCACAAAAAGGTATGCAATCAGTACTTTGGATGTAGTGAGTAGGTGAGATAATGCACTAACATTTAAAACATGAGATAACATGTATATACTAGAAACATAACTGAAAGCTGGACTAAGTATGGATATGTGAGAATGCATAAGTTAACACTGTAAAACATGGGCTCTTTTACTAAAGAGTATAAAAATTTCTGGGTTGTAAACTGTGAGATACATAGACTATGATATAACTAAGCATGCAGAAAACACTTATGAGCTGTTTAAAAATTATAAGTTGAGTCAATAGTACTCAGGCCCAAACATAATATGCACAAAATCTGAAATGTAAGGACATTCTGAAAAATATAATTTAAAATTGTAAAACTGCACTGAGGGCCTAGTACACAACTACTCAGTCTAATTCTGTGGGAGAGTCTGTTAACCGACATAAACCACGTGAGCTAAATATGGAGTCTGATGTATACGCCCCATCGAGAGGACCCAATATACCTTGACAAGGTATAGAGGCATGACTGGCGTGATCACTATTTCTGATGTCCAACTGAGGGGATAAATAACCTATGGTGGCACGTAGTTCTGGGACTTGAGGATACGCTGAACCCTTGTCTAACTCGACGCTAAATACTACTCCCAAACTGAATACTGATAGCTTATTTAAAACTGGAGTTCTGGAATGCTACATCAGAACCTAATTAATCTAGATGATTTCTGAAAGACTGTATAACTGAAAACTATTCATAAAGTATGTGGACATATCTAGATGTCATACTAATCATGAAGTTTACTGAGTTCATAATCATTAATGGCATATCTTAATACCATGCTAATCACAACACCTACTAAGTTCATCATTATTTATGGCATATGTTGAAAGTCCATATTTAAAATATATTCTTGTAAAACATACTGAAGGTAAACTGAAACCTGCTAAATCATGCATAGTTCTTTATTACTAAAATAACTGGATTAAAAATCATGAATACTTATGTAGACTGAATGCTGACAATCTGAGCTGAGCTCTGAAGGAGAAGTTAACTCATGATAAGTTTCAAGGAAAGCCTGTAGACTGAAAATTGACTAATTTCATTCTTGAAAATTAATTTAGGTCAACTTCTGAAGAAAACCCATTCTCATAAAAATACTACATTTTTAGGCTAAATTCTCGATTTCTTAAAGTTCTTGTAAAGGATCATGCAAGTCACTAAAAGTATGGTGCAAATCTTCTAAAATAATATATAAATCATATAGGAATCATAAGGACTGAATTCTATAAAATTTAGCATGATTGGGTAAGAACCTTAGTTTCTAACATCATGAAATTTGAAATAGAAGACTGAGGTTTTGGTCATAAGGGAGAACAAAACTCTTACTGAATACCCACATACCTGGTTGTAGAAGATTCTTGAACTAAAACTGAGATTTGAAGCTTTGGAGAAGAACCCTAGGCCTGAGAGAATGCTCTTCTTTCTTTTCTTTTCTGACTTAGGATTTCTAATTGAGAGAATGAGGGAACTTAGTCGTAAATCCCTTTAAATCCAACTTAAAAGAGGTTAAAATGACTTAAAATCAGAATTAAAAGTAAAGTGGGAAAAGTCTAAAATACTCCTGAGAAAACTAAGTAAAACTGCTGGAAAAAACTCGTCATAGGTTCCACGGACATGAACCACGATCCATAGAATGGATCACGATTCGTGAAAAGGGTTCGTGGTTTCTGGGCAAAGTTTCTGGCCTCTGGACTGATTTCCATGAGTTGGTTTCATGACCCGTGGATAATTGCACGACCCATGGAACCTCCTCATGGTTTTTAGGCAAAAAAAATAGTTTCAGGATCAGTTTCTACAAAGGCAAACTATGGGTCGTGGATTGATCCACGAGTCGTGGATGCCTCTCGTGGTTGCCGTCTGTCATTTTGATAGACAGACACCTTTTAGTAAAATGCTGATAACTTCTTACTCCATACTCGGATTAATGCGCGGTCAGTGGCATTAATAAGAAGACTCGAAGACCATTAATTTTATGGGTAAAAGCCACCTAACTCTTTATATTCTAGGAGTTATGATCATTTAAAATTGACCCTTGAAAAATCTTACACAAAAACTCAATTGGTAAGGAAGCTTTCAATCAACTTTAAGCTAGAGGTTCTTTATGACCTTAATTCATGTATAAAAAACTTCCCACACATAAGTATTGATCTCAACACCTATTTACCATTTGAAATCATTTGGTTCAGATCTAACAACATATGAAAATGGTCTGGATCTTAGCTTAGAATTATTTTTTTGGGGTGTTACAATATCTTCCCCTTGGGATCATTCGTCCTCGAATGGAGTCTTAATAAGCTGAGATGGTCGGGAAAGGGATGAAATCCCACCAACTAAGTTTTAAAAGCTGAAGTACTAACATGAATACTGATTTCTGATTGAAATATAAACTAAGCTGAATTCATGAGGCATGTATGCATACTGAGGGCATGATAACAACTGATGGTACATAAAACTTAATATCTAACATGATATCTGGTCTGGATTGAGAGTAGGGACTTAGTTGAAACTCATAAATAACGAATGCATCTCTTTAGAAATTTTATTTAACTGAAAGAAACATAAATTAGAGAGGAATAACTATATGAGTAAACTATTCTCTTCCAGACTAAACTTAGTGTCAAGGACTGAACTGAACGTAGAGCCTTCTAGCCTTAGGAATGATTACCGGCGGGTCTGAATTGATCTCATATGAGAAGTCTACTATCTTGCTAGCTGAAGCTACTAGACATAAGGCATGAGCATCCTGAATAGGGATTAAGGACAAGACTATTCTTGCCTTAAACAATATATTTGACCACCTTTAAGCTTAGGCACACACTTCAACTTCACTAACTCCTCTGAATACCACACTTACCATTTGCAACTAAAATTCTCATCAGTGCACATATAGATGCTGAGATCTGAGTCTAACTACCTGCTTTCACCATGTTCAAGCCTATCTTAACTAAATATCTTGCATCTGTAGTTATCTCCCAAGAATGATATTCCTTCTTATCACAAAAATCAACTAACCTTGAACTCTAATCAATGGGTCACTAGTCGCACAACGCAAAGGCCCATATGTATCTCATCATAATATTCAAGCCTATTACTATGATTATCTTATGGATTCTTTGTAGTTGACACTACCTGAGACTCATCTCCTCTTCCCCAGCATATCTAGAAACTGTAACTGCAAGAACTTCTACAAAGGCACACCAAAAAGAGGAAAGGCTAGTACTTCCCATCTAGGCTACTACTTAGCTTTCTCCACTAACAGTTGTGAACACATAACCCAAGATCACTAAAGGAATGGAGTGGGAGCATGAGCATCATGAATGAAGGAATACTGATTGATCTTGACTTATACTTGGCGTGATCTAGTCACTAAAGGTGAGGTCTAAGAAGTCAAGTGCCGAGGACCGAGTGTCTAACATTCTGGACATGTGAAGTATGGTTAGAGTAAGGAAGCATAAGCACGAACTATCCAAGAAGTCTGGTCTGAGCATATACATGATGTAGCATGATTTCATTAGCCATCAAGGCATATCCTGAAGACTGAACTGAGTATATAGAACTTATCATACTGTGAGACATGAGTTTACATATATATAGAGAGCCTTGTGACATGAAGCTGGGATTCATAGAATCATAGAGTAAGACTAGAATCGCTGTCTGGAGTAATTTCTAATTGTTTTAGGAGCTGGGCATGGACATGAATCTTCATAGAGTGCATGAACTTGTTCATGAATATGGCACAAATACGTCTGAGTATGGTGTCATCTTGACTGAAGCACTAGGAATCTTCTGGAATAAGAATGGATCAATATTCCATCATAGCCCTTTCTAGAATTCTATACTAATTGAGTTGTAAAACTCAGTTGGTTCTTCATTCTATCATCTCCCCCTTAGCTTGAAAGTCACCCCTCTAAGTCTGTGGATCTCTCTCATGAACTAGGCTATAATCAACTTACTCTTGTAAGATCGGGGTATCACTGTACTCCTGGACACCAAACTCTCCTTGATAGGCTATAATTGAAGATGCTAAACCCTTGCTAGGTCTTCTTCTGAGGCATCTCTTAGCTTGCTCTTTACCATTAAGGCTATCACTAAAGGAATCATACTCTTACTGGCACACCTAACCACTTCTTCTAACACTTTAGCAATCTGACCTTTGCTTATTTGTGTACTAGCATCAAATCTCTAAGTTCACATCCACCAAAATCAACTAGACTATAACCACGCTAAGGGACTCAACATCGTCTATCTATGACCTCCTAAATTTCATGCAACAACATACTACTCTGGGTAAATATCTACCTTTATAATGCTTAAGGTTCTTCTTTACCTCATGACTTGGTCAAAATTTTCTTATTCATCTAGGGGTCGCGTATACATCTTACCTGCACCACCATACTCATTGCAATTTAACCAACTTAATTCTCTGCGTACATCATGTCAAGCCTACTAGGTCAATTTCATAAAATGAGCATCACCCTCCTCATCATATAGCTACTATACTTCTGAATCCATACATCTAGATCTGGGGTCATTCTGCTACTCATGGCTCATAACACCTCGATTCACACTAACTCTTGAGTGACTGTACTACCCAAATGCTTAGGATACCATACTTTTTGGCTAAGGCATTTTTCATAGTAAAGTTTCTATAAGAGGGTCTTAGAGCACATTCTACTATAGGCTCAACTGCATGAGTGAAAAAGGATACATGCTTTTGAATCAGTAGACTTACGCACTAGTGGACTCCTCTCAAGCCCTTGTACAATCTATTAACTTTCTGATGACACTATCTGAGAGCATCTTACTGATAGGAATCTGAATTTTACTATTTACCACCTCGAAGATGATGCATAATTGGAGGAATTGGATTAACGCGTGAATCTGCATAAGTTTATGAAGGAACAAATTTACTGTACGATCTGGAGTATGAAAGAAGGGAAACATTTCCTAAATACCTTGTAGCCTTCTGATTATAAGTGTGGTGCACAACACATCCATAAGCAAGACTCTACTAAACACGACTTCCTAGACACCCTAGGACACTTGAACTCTGTGCTCTGACACCAAGTTTGTCACGCCCTGATCCTACACCCTGGACGTAACATGAAACTTGAGACCACAAGTGATCTCAAGATAACCCTTCTTGCTGGCATAATTCATGAGCAACTAAATAGAAATAGATAAACTGAAGAATATTATGTGGAAGCTGAAACATATGATGAGCTCTTGAAGAGTACTGTAATAAACTGAAGTTTTATAAACTGAAATACAACTCTTTAGAAAAACTGATACAACTGACTGACTGTCTATGAAGCCTCTACTAACACTGACTATGGTTAGCCGGGACATGACCCCCAACTATCTTTCATCAATGTATAACAACTAAAATAACTGTTATAACTACTAACTGACTGGAGTTCCTAGAAAAGGAGAACTCATTCCTTGCTGACTGGAAGCTGCGATTTGTCTGAGCATGATTCTGGGAGCTAGCACTAAAACCTGCATCATCAAAAGGATGCAGCACAAAAAGGTATGTGATCAGTACTTTGAATGTACTGAGCATGTGAGATAATGCACTAACTTTAAAAACATGAGAAAACATGTATATACTAGAATATAACTGAAAGCTGGACTAAATATGGATAGCTGAGAATGCATAAGTCAACGCTGTAAAATATGGGCTCTTTTACTGAAGAGTATAAAATATTTCTGAGTTGTAAACTGTGATATACATAGACTATGATATAACTAAGCATGCTGAAAATATTGATGAGCTGTTTAACAACCGTAAGTTGAATCTATAGTACTCAGGCCCAAACATAATATGCACAAAAATCTGAAATGTAAGGATATTCTGAAAAATATAATTTAAAAACTGTAAAACTGCACTGAGGGCCTAGTACACAACTAATGAGTCTAATTTTGTGGGAGAGTCTGTTAACCAACATAAACCACGTGAGCTAAATATGGAGTCTGATGTATACGCCCCATTGAGAGGACCCAATATACCTTGACAAGGTATAGAGGCATGACTGGCGTGATCACTATTTCTGATGTCCAACTGAGGGGATAAATAACCTATGGTGGCACGTAGTTCTGGGACTTGAGGATACGTTGAACCCTTGTCTAACTCGACGCTAAATACTACTCCCAAACTGAATACTGATAGCTTATTTAAAACTGGAGTTCTGGAATGCTACATCAGAACCTAATTAATCTAGATGATTTCTGAAAGACTATATAACTGAAAACTATTCATAAAGTATGTGGACATATCTAGATGTCATATTAATCATGAAGCTTACTGAGTTAGTAATCATTGATGGCATATCTTAATACCATGCTAGTCACAAGACCTACTAAGGTCATCATCATTGATGGCATATGTTAAAAGTCCATATTTAAAATATATTCTTGTAAAACATACTGAAGGAAAACTGAAGCCTACTAAATCATGCATAGTTCTTTCTTACTAAAATAACTGGATTAAAAATCATGCATACTTATGTAGACTGAATGCTGACAATCTGAGCTGAGCTCTGAAGGAGAAGTTAACTCATGATAAGTTTCAAAGAAAACCTGTAGACTGAAAATTGACTAATTTCATGCTTGAAAAGTAATTTAGGTCAAATTCTGAAGAAAATCCATTCTCATGAAAATACTATAATTTTAGGCTAAATTATCGTTTCTTAAAGTTCTTGTAAAGGCTCATGCAAGTCACTGAAAACATGGTGCAAATCTTCTAAAATAAGATATAAATCATGTAGGAATCATAAGGACTGAATTCTGTAAAATTTAGCATGATTGGGTAAGAACCCTAGTTTCTAACATCATGAAATTTGAAATAGAATACTGAGGTTTTGGGCATAAGGGAGAACTAAACCCTTACTGAATACCCACATACCTGGTTGTAGAAGATTCTTGAACTGAAATTGAGGTTTGAAGCTTTAGAGAAGAACCCTAGGCCTGAGGGAATGCTCTTCTTTCTTTTCTTTTCTGATTTAGGATTTCTAATTGAGAGAATGAGAAAACTTAGTCGTAACTCCCTTTAAATCCCACTTAAAAGAGGCTAAAATGACTTAAAATTAGAATTAAAAGCAAAGTGGGAAAAGTCTAAAATACCCCTAAGAAAACTAAGTAAAACTGCTGAAAATAACTCATCGCCGGGTTCCACGGACATGAACCACGACCCATAGAATGGATCACGATTAGTGAAAAGGGTTCGTGGTTTCTGGGCGAAGTTTCTGGCCTCTGGACTGATTTTCACGAGTTGGTTTCACGACCCGTAGATCATTTCATGACCCGTAGAACCTCCTTGTGGTGTTCAGGCAAAAAAATAGTTTCAGGATCAGTTTCCACGAAGGAAAACCACGGTCGTGGTTTGATCCACGAGTCGTGGATGCCTCTCGTGGTTGTTGTCACAGACACCTTTTAGAAAAATGCTGATAACCTTTTATTCTAAACTCGGATTAATGTGCAGTTGGTGGTGTTGGAAAGAAGACTCGAAGACCTTTAATTTGATGGGTACTAGGTCACCTGAATCTTCATATTCTAGGAGTTATTATCGTTTGAAATTGACCCTTGAAAAATCTTATACGAAAACTCAATTGGTAAGGAAGCTTTCAACTCAACTTTGAGCTAGAGGTTCTTTATAACCTTAATTCATATTTAAAACACTTCCCACACATAAGTATTGATCTCAACACCTATTTACCATTTGAAATCATCTGGTTCGGATCTAACAACATATGAAACCGGTCTGGATCTTAGCTTAGAATTTTTTTTTGGATGTTACAATAACGTAAACCACCTTCTCAAAAGTTATTACTTTCTTTTTTCACTTTGAGTCTTATTTGTCTCTCAAATTTCATTTACAGTTGTTTCTCATATTCACTATGATCCAGAATTTGGACAAGGTGAGCCATGAAGAAAAACTTTGGATCATTTTTGTACATCTCAATTCTATCATTGGAGGGGAGGATCCTCTTACTAGATGATGATAGATAAGGAAAAGTTATTGTTGAGTTATTCTTATGATGAATTTTACTTACTATACAATATTTTTAAAAATAAACTGAATACAATATGTCTATCTTATTTGCTTAACCACCATTTGAGAGGTAAACAGAAATTTGGGCGGAAGATAATGGGAGTAGAGGTTAATAAGCAATCAACTACGTTTAAATGTGTTTGATGAGAAAATATGTAATTAAAGTTATCCCTAACCCATGACCCACGTCTTCTAAAAAAAAAACTTAACAGTTGCAATCACATCTTCTAACAAAAAATAACCACACTAAAATATTCAAAAGAATTGGTAAATCCACGTGAAACGTATATGGTATTCAAGTTGTTGATTATTGGTTATGAGATTGTTGAAGAAGACGTACATTGGGAAAGATTTAGATCAAGATTTTAAAATATCGCAAGATCAATCTCTTCATTAGATTTTTAAATATCACAAGATTTTAAAGTTTATGTACCATATCTAGGCATATCTTAAATTTGAAGAAATGGATGTATAATATATTATGTATGGCATATATATCTTCAATGCACTAACTAGAGGAAGTTACTATAACTGCACCTATATATTGCTTCTGTTTTAAACTATTCGTTGCTTTAATTGTGTTTATCATGTTGATGTGTTCTCTCTATCTATAAAGATTTTATGGAATGAATAATCTGCAAAATCGATTTCTTTAATGTGTAAACTGGTGTTTCATTCTCAATTTAAACTATTGGTTGCAAGCATCCTTTTCATTTTTACAGATAGAATATACTGTACTTGCTGCATTATTTATGTATAAAATGGTGAATTTACTCTTTTACGCCTGAATTGCAACAGTTTCTCTGATGTATTTTATGAAGATCGTTTTGTTAATTCTTTGAAAAGCGACGTAAAAAATTGTCCAAAAAAAAAGAAGAACGGAAGCAACTGACATCTGCAACTAAATCAGTTAAGCATTTTAGGAGTTGAATTGGTGTGGATTATATACTATGAGGAAGAGATTTCACGTCTGTAGGTTGAATACCACGTACCAAGAGAAGTGGATCAGTGGATTGTGTGAGGCAACAAAGGACGAGATCATTTGATGCGAGATTCTGATCAGTGCGGAGGAGTCTTGAATCGTCACCTAAACTTTTGTAAGAATTACAGTTCGTCTAGCCAGCCTTTGGATCTGATAATTCATTTAATCGCTTGAGATGAGGAAGATCATAAGGAGGAGTTTGAAATCTCCGATATTACTTCGGTCGATGTCCAGTAGTCTAGCGGAAAACAACGGAGAAATCAAGCACACGGTGATTATTTGAACGAAAAGTTGTATCCCTGCAATTTCTTTGGTGGATCGAGTACATTTCATGCCGTGAGATTGGATGGAGGTTGTGAATGAAACGTGGAATCAGCAACTGACATCTCAACAAGGACTTTACGCCCATCTCAGAGTTGGACCTTATGCTTATGCCGAATGGAATTTTGGGTATTGCTCAAAATATTACTATCATATCTGCAAATAAAATGATATCCATTTTAGGCGTTACACCAAGTTCTTTCTGGATAATTTTACCAGTTTTAATTTTAAGGGTTCTCCTGTTTTCCTCAAATATGTTCCAAACATTAGTTTCAGAACAGATAATGGACCTTTCAAGGTTAGACAGTTTTTGTGTATTTTTTGTGATTGGTTTCTAATTTTTTTTACTATACCCTTTTCATGTCAAAATATTGTTCTTTAGGCTGCAATTCAAAAGTTCACATCCAACATTGTTAATATGATGAAAGCAGAACGTTTCTATGAAACACAAAGCGGCCAATAATTGTGTCTCAGGTTATTCAAAAGGGCTCATTCTCTTTTTTTGTTTCCTTCATTTCAGTACACTTGCTGCTTTTGTTGGTTGTTTAGAGGTTAGCATTTTTCAAAACGTAAGGGAAATTGAGGCAAGTTCATTTATTTTTAAAACTTTTTGACAGATTGAGAATGAATATGGACCAATAATGGAGTAAGAACTGGGAGCACCCAGTAAAGTTTATGCACAGTGGGCAGCCAAAATGGTTGTGATTCTTCACACTGGTGTCCCATGGATCATGTGCACGCAAGATGATGCCCCCGATCTTATTGTAAGTGTTGTCGCTATTAAAAAGATGTATTTTACCCTAAACATTGTCATATTTCATTTTATTTTTAATTTATTTTGTGTAATGTTGAATTGAGATGAGCTCATGGAGTAAATATTCTGTGTAGTTTCATAAATTTGACCCAACTTGCTTGGAATTGAAGTGTAGTAATTGCTATATTTGTTAGTGGCTTTCATGCTATGTTCTGCAAAATAACATTTTTATTCACTCTTTGGAGTCAAGAGTTATAATAGTCTTAATATGTTTAACCTTGCTAAGTACATGGAGATCTTTATATTCAAATTCTCTACTTTGTTTATATTGTTAGAAATCTAGATTGTGAAAGGAGTAATCGTACCAGAATTTAAATAGTACTTATTTTTTAGTCTTGATTTCTCTGTCTTTCGTTAATGATGCAGCGCAGTGGGCTCGCTTTCCACAGATTCTAATTGTTCTCATGCCTAATCAGGCAGTTAAGAAAGCTAATGTGCGCCAACAGGTATTTTCATATACATACCAATTTTCATTGTATATTGAATAACATTCAGACTTTTTGCTTTTCCCCCCTTTTGATTTATGTTTTTTTCATAGGATGGAGAAGGTGTACTTATTAAAGATGTTTTGCTTACTTCAAACAACATAACGCCTCCTTACTTAGCAAAGGATCATGTTTGAGATGCATAAGCTATATCTGAATCATAACAATAAATGGCAATGAAATAACATTAGTTAATCAAAGTTAATGTAATGTAACTCTCGAGAAATGAAACATGACAAGTATTATGAGACAAAGAGAGTAGTATTATCATTTATCAGTTGTGTTTTATCGAACTATTTGTTTTCATTGTTCTTTTCTTATTTATTTTTTCTGTTTTCTTTCGATACAAGATTTGTTAAAATCATATGTTCTAAGTTCATAATATTAAGCATGATGTTGAACAATTTATATGGATGATATAGTGGAAAGCTTTTAAGCTGTAGCATATGTTCTTAATGGCACAATTCACATCTTAGTAAGAATATTATCTTGGACATTATGGGAGGTGATTATTTTCTCTGCCTTTTCTCTTGATTTCTTGAGTCATGGATCTTACTAATGCAATTATTGCTTACTAATGTATAATCTGAAAAGAAAAGTAGGATTTGGAGGTATTTCACTCTTCTATTATGATAATAGATGTACATGATTTAGCCTCTTGGACTTACGCATTTAAGCTTTGTCAAAATATGGTCTTGTAATATGTATATATTCTTTAGAGTCTCAATCACTTTTGGAAATTAGTCTCGATTGAAAGATTTTGGTTAAGTTTTCGAAGTAAAATAATAGTTTGCAAAGTGATGTTGTAATCTATTGAACATCAACTGTAATTGAGAAAAGGGCAGAAGAAAGAAAACACGTTTACTAAAGATTTAAAATTGATGCTTACATAAATAAATATGTTGGACTTAAGTTTAAAGCTAATTAAGAGTCGAGGATCGCTGCCACAGTGCCAGGAAGGCCAATGAAGAAGAGGTGATACAATGGCACCTGCTTAGGTTCAAGTTCAATAGGAATAGAATCGAGATTAGATTAATTAATACTCATTTTTAAATATTTCAGAGTTATTATGTTAATGGGGTTGATAAAATAATAATCACCAAAATACTTGTGAAGAAAGAGATACAACTTGCTCCAGGAAAGCTAATTATATTTCATTTTTGAAACTTATATTTTACATCTTTAAAAAAAAAAAAAGAGATTAACTAAATACAAATTAAAGCCTATTGCATTTAAACGTTAAATAGGATTAACGATTTCCTGGAGCTAATTTAATATTCATCTATTATTATCTTAAATAATCTTATTTTTCACTCCTATTTATAGCTGATGTAACTTAATAAGTAAGTAATTTCAAATAATTTTATCAATATAGTTTATTTTCTTTGGGTGGAGAACAAACGATAGTCTTATGCTACATTTGATTTATTCAAACACTATCCATTGACCACATGATTCATTTGCTTTTTAATTTATAATTTTTTTGTTTTTAAGTATTTTTTTTTTTTAAGTATATTATATATGAAAGCAAAATAATTAGTTAATAAAATAGCCTAAAGCAATAAGATTTAATTTGCTAAAAAATAATAAGGTAATATTTATGATTAGATTCATTTAATATATGTCCGCGCATCGCGCGGGAATGTATACTAGTATACTTAAAAGGAAGAAAGCTTAGCTTAGGATCTTGTCATGTGATAGCATATAATAATGACACGTATTAGTTTTTAGGACAAGTTAGTTAATTAGTTATAAGTTACTTTTAATTTTTACATCTTTTAAAAATATATATTTATTTTATTTTACAGTTTGTTTAATTCATTTTACAGTTTTTTGTAATTTCAAATTCTGGCAATTTTTAAATTATATGTGTATGATTGGACTTTGCTACATAAGTGGATGGTGAAGGTTGTAGTGTTGATTGAACCAATTGCTAGGGTTTTAACCTAAATTAAGTACGATGGAGGATTTTATGGTGTATTTTAGGAGTCCTATTTTACACCTTATGTATAATATATTTTTAGTTTATACATAATTTTATAATTAAATAATAATTTAAGAAAAATAGTAAATAAAAATTTTGTCTATTGTGGAGTCTTTTAATGAAGGGCAAAAAGTTCAAATCACATTATAAGGTCCTTCATACTTTTAATATAGTATATATATATATATATATATATAGTGTGTGTGTGTGTACGCGCTTTGCGCGTGATTAAAGCGCATAAATCATTTTACCAATTTAACAATAAACAACATAAAATAATCAATTTTGCTTTATTTTTAATTTGTTTCACCACTAATATTTTTTCTTATTTAACAAATTTATATACTTAAGTGTTTTGCCAAATTAAAAGATAAATTCACTACTGTGAGAAATTTGAAAAAGAATAAAATTGAATTCTTTTGTTAATTAGTTAATTCAAATTTTTAATTATTGATTTGCAATATAAAAGGAAATACGTTTTTTTTAATTAATTCAGATTCTTGATATTAGTTCATTCTAATATTTTAATATTTAAATGTAATCATAGTTTATTTTTATATTAATTCTATACGAACTTTCTTAGTTTGACACTTTTGATTTTATCCTCTTTTTTTTTTTTATAGCTACATTTTTCTGTACTCGATGGAGTTTTCTCGGTGAAAAGAAAAGAAATTTTAAACCTAAAAAGTATTAAAAGATGTCTTAGATCTTAGGTGAAAAGTAAATATTTATTTACAATAATTTGTAAAAAGAATTATTTTATTAATGTGGACTCAATTTCAATGGGTAAAAAAAATCTTATTTTCTGTTTGATAATAGGCAAAATTGCCGAAAATTCTTGCATAACAAAAAGTTTGGATTTCCTTTTTCAATAAGGTTTAATTTCTATTATTGTAGGAAGATTTTTAGTCTATTGAATCTACCTATGTGTTTAAATAAGAAAAGGATATATAGGTATAATTTTAATTAATTTTAAAGTCTTAAATATTAGGATTTTCTACATGTTCAAATAAGGAAAGATTAAGTAAATAAAATTTTAATCAACTATAAAGTCTGATATTAGGAAAATAGTAAAAAACTATTTTATCTATTGTAGAATGTTTTAAAAATAAATAACTTTTGATGGATTTTCAATTTTTAAATATTAATTAGGGAAATAATTGAATGATTATTTTGTTTAGTGTGAAATTTATTTTAAAAGGGTAAAAAGACGAACGGTATTTCGTTAAGAACAAAAATTTGATTAATCACAATATTATTCGATTTTCATAGATGCACGATTTATATGAGTAGAGTAAACTACTTCGAGAAAGCAAGAAAAATGTTCAATAACACTCTTTTGGAATTATATTTATGTTATAATACTTTCAAATACGTTCTTGAGAATAAGTAATTTTTTGGTACCAAATATATTAATGTAAGAGATCGAACAATAAACACAAAAAAGAGAGTTATAGATTGTAAATTAACGTAGAAGAAAAGGTGCATAATTAATGAATGAATTATAAGAACAATATTATTGTAAATCTTAAACAAACATAAAGAACTAAGATATTAACTCGAAGTGAAAAGAAACTAATGTTAATTTGTAGAAGCCGAATAATTTGCTATATGCATATGATACTCCATTGTTTATATAAACACTAATTTCTTAGTTCTTTCCTTATTTTTTCTTCTCAATTTTACTCTTGCCAATTAATGTAATTACTATTAAAAACAAAAATACCATATTTTGAGGAAAAGAACGGCTAACAAAAGGAAAACACTATAGAAAATATTGGAATTTAGGTAAAGTACCAATTAATGTAATTATTATTAAAAATAAAAATACCATATTTTGAGGAAAAGAACGGCTAACAAAAGGAAAACATTATAGAAAATATTGGAATTTAGTTAAAGTACCAATTAATGTAATTATTATTAAAAATAAAAGTTACCATATTTTGAGGAAAAGAACTACTAACAAAAGGAAAACACTATGAAAAATATTGAAATTTAGTTCAAGTACGTCAAATTCAAGAAAATAGGAGAAAAAAGGATAGTCAACATTATAAAAATAATTAAATAATATATTTAGGAAAATGAAATGACAATTTTGTCTAAAGTGAAGTCTTTTAATTAAGGGTATAAAATTCAAATCACATTATAAGATTCTTCACACTTTTAATATAGTACTAGTTTAGTGTACGTGCGTTGCACGTGTGTATCACGTTAATGATAAAACATGTATTAAAAAATTATTATAAAATAGCAAAACTTAATGCTAAAATATATATAATATTTGATTAAATTAAAAATAATAAGTATGTTCTTGACAATCTTTTTACCTTTAAATTGTATGAAAAGATTAATATTATGTAGTTTGAATCAATATAGAATAATATAATACTCCCTAAAATATTGAACCAACTATAGAGAAGGTAATACTCGTGACATACATAGTTTAGGTGAATTGAAAGAAAGTTAAACTTTATGTAAATAACAAATATTCTTAGCCTAAAAATGACTTACAATTAATAGTTAGAGATCTAAAATCAATAGATAATTGTGTTTTTTCTCAAATATATCAAAGGACTTATTAGTAGTTAATTAAAGGTATATTTATAAACATACACTAAAAAATATGCATCAAATCATATTACTTATTAAATAATTAATCAAACAATGAGTAGGCGCAGAGTTTAAACTTCTTTCAAATAAATAGGAAAATCAATATGATATATTTTTTCAAAACAAAAGTATAAAGAGCAAATTAGTTACCGAATGCTTGATCCAAAAGTTCATTGTCAAAGCCAAGTTGTAGATGGGTATGTTGGAGGTGTAAGGATCGAAAAGAGTATAAAGGGGTGGAAAAACTGATATACATAAATTTGTAATTACTATCGGAAGGTGAAAGAAATATATATTGAATGCCTATTTCTAAATGAAAATACAACAAAGGATAGATAAAAAAACACATATTTTTGTTAAATTTGTTAAAAGAAAATACACGTCTTCAGAATTATATGAAAATATAACAAAAGTTAGAATGAGATGCGTAGCTTCTCAATGTTGGTGAATGTGTTGGTAGACGTCCAAGCAAAGCCCATACGTGCATGTAGAACCCATCTTTAGCCTACTATTACTACTTTTATGAGATAAGAGATTGTTTTCGATAAATTCTCAACTTAAATAATAATAATAATAATCAAATTAAAGAATAACTGAAAAAATTTACCGTAAAACCATACTTTTCTGAGATGACAGATGCTAAAAAAATAAAACAAAAAAAATCAATTAAATTTAGCTGACACAAAAATAAGAACCCATAAGAATTCATTGTGGCACCTATAAGCAAATTGAGAAAATAAAGATTAGCTAATGCAACAAAAAAAGTAGAGATTACCTCCTTCACTATGCTTGGTATCAATATATTAGTGAAGTTAACCAAGACCTGATTATTGATCCAATAATATACAAAATACATATGATTGTCATGAATTCAGCCAAAATTTTCAATACAAAATACATATGATAGTCATGAATTGAGCCCAAATGATGGGTTTGATTTTGTTGCTAACCGTAGATCTCTTGCGTTTCCTTTAGCTCCTCTTTATTGTAAACTTTTTTGGTTTTAAATTCTTGAAACCTAAAGCGAATTTTAAAACTTAACAAAAAGAAGAGACAATGTAAGTAGTAATTGATAATTATAAAAAAAAATCCTAGATTTGATAACCTAACCGAAACCGAAACAAAGAAAGCAACAGAACAATATAAATCTCACAACAACAATAAAATATTTAGTATAATTCCATAACATGGGAATTTAAAAAAGATAGTGTACGCAGACCTTATTTCTACTTCAGAAGTAGAGATCTAGCGTGGTTAACTGCACCAAGAAGATCACTATCAATTGTCAGCAGAACTTTATCGCCTTCATCATCTTCATACTATGATAAGAACAGAACAAGTTTCATATCACCTTCATCCTCCTCATATACTACATGAAAAATAGAAAACTAAATTCATCGAGGCGACACATGATTCTTCTTAACACCTATCAAAAGTTGAGGACGATTTTTTCCATCTACTGCACCTAACCTTTACATAATCACTTACTTGGAAGAAGAAGAAGAAGAAGAAGAAGAAGAAGAAGAAGAAGAAGAAGAAGAAGAAGAAGAAGAAGAAGAAGAAGAAGAAGAAGAAGAGAAGAGGAAGAGAAGAGGAAGAGGAAGAGGAAGAGGAAGAAGAAGAAGAAGAAGAAGAGGAAGAAGAAGAAGAAGGAAGAAGAAGAGGAAGAAGAAGAAGAAGAAGAAGAAGAAGAAGAAGAAGAAGAAGAAGAAGAAGAAGAAGAAGAAGAAGAAGAAGAAGAAGGAAGAAGAAGAAGGAAGAAGAAGAAGGAAGAAGAAGAAAGAAGAAGAAGGAAGAAGAAGAAGAAGGAAGAAGAAGAAGAAGAAGAAGAAGAAGAAGAAGAAGGAAGAAGAAGAAGAAGAAGAAGAAGAAGAAGAAGAAGAAGAAGAAGAAGAAGAAGAAGAAGAAGAAGAAGAAGAAGAAGAAGAAGAAGAAGAAGAAGAAGAAGAAGAAGAATAATAATAATAATACTCACCGCATTGGACTTGGTCATTAACAGGGGCAACTACGCCTTTCTATCTCCAATCAACGGATTTCGGCAACTCTTTGCCGACCCTAAAAGCGTAATGCTTTTAATAAACGTGTCCTTTCAGTGATCTTATTTGAAACAGCTGCAACTTCTTCTTCCTCCTTAGATTCCCCACAAGCCTCTAAAGTTATTGTCTCTGTTGATCCTCTTCCTCCCGATGACTCTCCGGCTCTACAAGTAAAACTCTTATTATCTCTTCTAGAATCCAAACCTCAAACAAAAAAAAAAACAAATTCAGCCTCCATAATCGATCATGTTTTGTGATTTATGTGTTATTAGTATTTTCTTTTAGAATTCAAACACTAATTAATATTACAAGCAGAAAAGTTTGACATTAGCAGATATTAGAAAAATATTAGCCGACAACTTTTATTGTCAAGTAAACCCTAATCAATAAATATAAGAAGATAATGAAAAACTTTATAAATTAATAGGTATAATTACGTACAGTTTAGGACTTCTACATACTTAAAATAAGGAATCCTAAATAATATAAAATAACTAAATTTTAGGTATAAACAAGGCAAGTTTTAATAACTACATTTTAATAAATTTTCAATTTATAAATATTTGAGAAAAATAGTGAAAAAACAATTTTGTCTAAAGGAAAGACTTTTAATAAAGGGCAAAAAGTTCAAATCACATTATAAGGTGCTTCACACTTTTAATATAATACTAGTTTAGTGTACGTGCTTTGCACGTGTGTCTCATGTCAATCAATTATGTACTTTAAAAGATATCTAAGAGAATTGTGTAATAACTAATATATAATTATAAATAATATTATTTACAGAATTACACACTCAATAACACACAAACACACAGAAAAGATAGATAAGTATATAAGTAGTAAGTAAGATCAAGATAAAAAGTGAGATAGGACTATGATTATTTGGTGTGAAAAAAAAATATGAAGAAAAAAGAAAAATGAAACTAACCAGTGCAATTCTTTGCCGAGGGCAACTATATTGAGACACCTAAAAACATGAGTTTTGGGGCGCAGTGTTTTTCCTCTATTGAGGTTGTTGGTCAACGTTTTTTATACATACACGTCAATGAGAGAAAATCTTGAAATTTTTAAGATATATTTTTTTTTACCATATATTTTTAGGACTCCTTCATTTTAAAAATATATTCTTCTCTTAACATATAGTTTAAGATTCCTTAATTACTAATTCTCTGAATACTTCTCTTACCATATATTTTCTTATTACCATATATTTTAGGATTTATTAATTTTTAAAATATATATTTTTCTCTTATCATATATTTTAGGATTCCTTAATTATTAATTCTTCTAATAATTAGCAATAAATTATTAAAATGTGATAAGTAAAAAAAAATGAATAGGTTATAAAATTAGCAACACAACACCACCAACAAAAAATAACACACAAAAAAAGAAAAACTCTGGCAACAGAAAAAGGTGAACTCAACCCTTCTCCAAATTGAAATATGTTATTTGGTTATAAGAAAATTCGATCGGCCCAGTCCAAAATGCAAATATGTTTCATAAAATATTACAAATTCATTAGCACAAATGTTGGCCAAAATCAAGTTATCAAATTGACAATATATTGTATAAAAATAAATATTGATGCATCTTTTTTTCACTTTCCATGAGAATATTATGCAAGATAATGCAGCTTAAATATTTCTCATCATTAAGTGCTTTAAGCTTTTGAACTGCAATAATTATTTTTTCATCACATAACCGCAACACACATAATTAGTGAAAATTTTACTCTCATAATGTGGAACGTAAGTTAAGTCATTGTGCTTTCTAACAACAATAAATAACAGGAAAGAGTATGATTACCTCCTTAAAAATTGGTTGCGCTCGAGCATTGGCTCCTCCAGTACCCTCTTCTTCAACTCCTTGTTCTTTGCACAAATAATCTCCTTCCCTTCAACTTTAATTAGTCTCCAACCCCTTCTTCTCCTCCAACAACTTTTCATTCTCCAGTGCCTCTTTTTTTGATAGCCCTGTCTTCATTGCTTTCAACTTCGATGCTTGAGCCTTCATATTTCACCAATACATCTACATTCTATCTTCTATTTCTCGTTACCTCAAGCATAATTTATGTGTACCTAAATTTGGAGTCTTACGCAATTCAGATGATAAAAAAAATATTGATTGCACCAACCATTAGTCGTTTTCTTAAGATTTTATTGATTTATTTTTACAATCCTTCCTCATGCTTCTTGCAGAATTGTCCAAACATCCCCTCTTCATACACACAACAAAAGTCTTATAACATATTTACAAAGTAAAAGATTATGATAAATAAAGTTAACTTGCTATAAAAATCAAGTAACCAACACTTTCACAACTTTTAAAAGTTGATGAAACTCTTGATCGACGGAATGGTGCTTTTGTTGAAGCACACCAAAAGGTATTGTTGTTTGATTGGAAAATGGAAGGTGAGAAATTTTAAGCAGACTTATAGTCTGTTTGGCCAAGCTTACTTTTTGTCAAAAGTGTTTATTTTTTTCTCAAAAGTGCTTATTTTAAAAAATCTAGGTGTTTGGCCAAGTTTTTAGGAGAAAATAAGTGCTTTCCGGAGAGTAGTAGAAGATGTTTTTCAGAAGCTAAAGTAACTTCTTCCCAAAAGCACTTTTTTGAAAAACACTTTTGATAAAAATACACTCAAAAGTACTTTTAAAAAGCTTAGTCAAACACTAATTGTTGCTCAAAAGTATTTTTTGAATATATTGGCCAAACACAAATTACTTTCATTAAAAGTGCTTTTCTTAAAAGTACTTTTGAAATAAGCATTTTTCAAAATAAGATGATTTTAGAAACTTGGCCAAACAGACTATTAGATCCCTAACTTCCATGATCAAGAGAGACTTGTATAAATATATAAATAGCAGAAAAGAAATCAGCCTAAGGTACTTTAATTTGGAAGTATTTTAAATCATGGGATATCTGCAAAACAGGAAAATAAATAAACTGGAATATTTGTACTGATAAACCATAAAAATGTAACATAGCTCTGCATCTTCTAAGTCTCGCTTTACTTACGTTGTAGATTGCATCTCCATAGATTTCACGCAAGAGAGCCATCGTGAGCGCTCTCCTCCCACGGAGCATAAAAGTCATCCAATATTTGAAGGGTATTTTTGTCAGCCAATTTTTTTATTTTTTTTTATAATAATATAAATAGATAAATATGTTAAACTCGATTTACAGCAAATAACGTACTTGATCCGTCTTCAAACTTAATTAGTAAGCCTCAAATTGAAAGAGTTGATTATAATCCTAAATTTATAGGTTCATCATCAAACTTAATTAGTAAGTCCCAAATTGAAAGAGTCGATTATAACTCTAAATTTATAGGTTCATCATTTAAATAAAAGCACTGTATATTAACTATAACGTTATATTTCGAATTTAACAAATAAGTTTAATTAAGAATTTAACTATAATATTAAAAAATAATATATTAAAATATTATTAAATAACATAACTAAAACTAAATCGCAATTAAACAAATAAAAAAAAGAAAATAGATAAACCTTTGATTTTTTTGGCTTACTTCTTTCGGCGGCGACATGCTTATTTCGTCCAATTTATCGATCAAAAATCTGAAAGAGAAACACAAGAAATTATCAAAAGAGGAAAATTCATTATCAATTGTTAATTATGTATACTTCATGCATAATCTTTAAAATTAATAATTAAAAAAAAAAGAGAGACTAATGATAATGAATACAAAAAAATGACTTCAATCACTCGAAACAAAAATCCAAATACGAAGAAAATATAAAAAGAGAACAACTCTAAGCCTACGTAAATTTCGTACAACACCAACTTACATTAACATGAGCCAAGTTTACTTAACATAGAAAGAGGATTTTTAATTACTCTCCAAACAAACAAAACCCTCGAAACCTCCCTCCCTTTGATAACCTTAATTTTTTTCTCTTCTCTCCTCTTTTCTTGCACAAAATCCCACGTACTTTCTTCCTCTGTTTTCCTCATGTTTTCTTTATATATATATTTGTTTCGTTATTTGTATTTTACGAAACCAAAAGAAATTGGTGTTTAGTTATATATATTAAGTAGTATTTATGTATAATGATAATTTTATTTAAGAAAAATAGAAAAAGACTATTTTGTCTATTGTAAGGTCTTTTAATGAAGGGCAAAAAGTTCAAATCACATTACAAGGTGCTTCACACTTTTAATATAACTAGTTAAGTGTACGTGCTTTGCACGTGTGTATCACGTTATAAATAATATTAATATGTAGAACTACAAATTCAATCCAATAACAAAACAAATACCATAAATGAGGAGATAATTTTGATTTTTTTACATATTGCGTAACATACTTCTATAGATTGGGCAATAAAATAATAATGTAAAGTAAATTTGGTTAGAGCTACACAAAAATATAGCTTGTTTAATAATCCTTCAATAAAATACATAACTTAAAAATAATAAAAATGATCTTACAAAAGTGCAAATTCTAAAGTACCAACGATATTTCTAATTGCTTGTGTACTCTTTTTATAATTAATTTTATCTATTTAATTAAAGTAATCAAATTATACAAAATCATATTGATTATACTTTTATAACACATAATCAACACTCTAAAACCTTATGAAGTTCTAGTAGGTACACGAAAGTTTCCTAATTTAATTTTAAAAAAATTGGTGTCATTTTTTTGGCTATATGATTATATAACAAAGGTTAAAATTTCTAAATCTAAAAGGATTTTTAAACGCGTGCAAGATTACTAAAATTTCTAATATATAGTGCAACTAATAGCTTCCGTTAGTTACAGTCCTAAATATAAGGTAGAATTGTGTGTTTGACATTAATTCTTCTGATGCTGCTTATTATTTATTTTTCTTATCATATATTTTAGGATTTCTTAATTTTAAATGTTACAAAGATAATTAAATAATAATTTAAGAATTTGAGACCTCTTGGAATATTCAATATAATATACTTAGGAGTCTTCTAATTTATTTATGTATTATAGTCAATATTTAATATTATAAAGATAATAATATAATAATAAAGGAAAAATAGTTTAAAAAAGAATATTGTCTAAAGGAGAGATTTTTAATGACTAAAAGTAGCAAATCCACATTGATAAGACAAGCTTCATACAATCAAATGTCTATAATTGTATAAAGATAAATCATAAAAGAGGAGACTCTTCACATCAATAGAGAAGTTTACTACCTAAATTACAAAAAATATTGAGCGGTAAAATAGATTAAGAGAAGACTCTTCACATCAATAGAGAAGTTAACTAACTAAATTTACAAAAAAAATTGAATGGTCAAGTAGATCAAATTATATAAGTCAAAAGGCGACAAATTACAAAATCTCCAAGAATAGATTCATGAACAAAAATCGAATAAAAGTACAAAATAATAAATTTAATCAATCAGTATTTACACATTATTTACCCATACAACTTGTTTTTGACGCTTGATATGTTTTTCTATGAACTACTTGCTGTGAGACTTAGCAGAACTCAAATCAGTGGTTGCGGTGGATACTGCCGACATAACATAATCTATTTAAATGATATTGCTTGTATCCAAAAGAAAAAAGACAATGATTAGAGCCATTATTAAAAATAATGAAGATATGTCAGATCTAATAATTTATTCACAATTGAAATAGTTGCATAGAATCAAATTTTAAAAGAGAATTCATATAGAATCAGAATGACTAACCAATTTCTTGTGACGGAATGTAACGATCCAAGAATCTGGTCAAAACTGTAAATACGTCAATTTCAAATTATTAATTGTATATGAGTCATTATAAACAAAAATCACAAAAAAAATCTCAATTAACAATTATCTATCAAGAATATATGATAATTTATTATTTTAAATTTTAAGAAGATACTAAAATCATAAAAAGAAAACTTTTCAATTAGCAACTGTCTCTCAAAAAATACATGATAAGTTAAACATACTAAAATTTTAGAAAACTTACCTCAAATAACAAGCAAATTTGTCTCTTCACTCATAGATACTATCAATATTTCACAAAAAAAACTTCTCAATTAGCAATTATCTGTATATATTTTGGTACTTTGATAAAGAGACAAAAACACTATAACAATTCAAGCATAACGAAAAATAAATATACCAAAAAGAATAACATATACATGAAAAGGTTAGATTTTCAATCAACAAAAACAATGAATACACACTACTACAAAACAAAACTAACCACATTAAATAAACAAAATAAAAAGTAATAAGACGTAAAGTCATAAAAGGACTCAACTACGTAAATTGATTGTTGGTTGTTGATGCTTGCATGTTGGTAACCATTTATATAACAAAAAGAAACGGTGTTTTTATTCGTGTGAAATAGGTATGACATTGGAACTTCGAGAATAAACAGGACACTAATTAATTAATAATAAATTTTCAAAGAATTTCTCACATATCAATTAAAAAACCCACTTCAATATTATAAATCGGTTTAGTAGTAGGAATTAGTATATTTAAATTACCTTTTGTGTAATAATATATACTATACAATATACCTAATATATGAATATATTATTGGACGTGCAAAAATTGTAAACTCTATAATGACATATATTGTATATAATATAATATAAATAGAAACTTTTTCCAAATATATAATCTTTTCCAAATATATTGAAGTGTGCGTGTGTTTTTTTTTTGGTGAAAACCTTTTGCAAATATAATTCATCTTTTTTTCCTATTTCCAAGAATATTTTATATATTTATTAATTGAGTACAAAAAGTGATATGTATTAATTTGAAGGGAGAAGTGAAAAGACAATTTTGTCTAAAGAAGAGACTTTTAATGAAGGGCAAAAAGTTCGAATCACATTATAAGGTGCTTCACACTTTTAATATAACTAGTTTAGTGTACGTGCGTTGCACGTATGTTTCACATCAATCAATAAACTATACGCCATAAAATATAATTATTAAAAAGTAGCAATTGATGCTAAAATAAATACTGTATTATATTTTTTTAATGATACAAATAAATAGTATACTGAAATATGTTATTGTTTTAGTATAGAATTTTAAAATAAAAATTCTATTATTTAAGCCTTTAAATCAAATATTAAAGATAATAATTTTAGTTATACACATACGGATAATAAGAAGAAGCAATAGATAGTAACAGAACATAATTTGTAATAAAATAATACGATAATCAAAATATCAAAATAATACGATTAAACATAACCTTCACGAAAAATTCTCAAAGCCTGACCAAATATTCATCTATCACCTATATATAAAACAAAAACAGCTAGTAACAAAACATAAACTACAATTGACGTACATATGCCCAATATAAAAAAAAAATTAAAAGTTATTGGAAAAATAATTTCCCCTAAATAAGACTTCATCGGAGAACTATGTTGAGGATGTTATTGTATTGTTGTATTTAAGAATGATTTTAATTTATAGAAATCCAATATCTTTTCGTCCAAGAAAAAATTACTTAAATATGAAATATTTTTATTTTTTCTTCCATAAATTATTATTTCTAAATATTAGTACTAATAAGTTTTCCATTTTTCTCTTATTAAATAACCGAAAAAGGGACCAATCGTGGGTAACAATGTGACAACTAAACTAATTTTTTTCTTCATTTTTTTTGTGTGATTTGGCTATTATTACTTGTTTTTTATTTTGCCTTTTTTGTCATGATATTTTTATTTTATTAAAAATAATTAAATAATAAATTTTAAAAAATAAACTTAAATGTTAGGACTTTTAATATAGTTCAAATAAGGAATGATTTAAGAAGTAGAATTCTAGTCACTTTTAAAGTATTAAATATTAGAAGTTCTTACCTTTTATAAATAAGTAAATATTTAATATTTATAACTTGAATTAATTTCAAAATCCTAAATATTATGATAATAATTAAATAATAATTATTTGAGAAAAATAGTAAAAAGACGATTTTGTCTAAAGAAGAGACTTTTAATGAAGGGCAAAAAGTTCAAATCACATTATAAGGTGCTTCACACTTTTAATATAGTATAGATATAGATAGATATAGATAGATAGATATAATATAATATATAATATAACTAGTTTAGTGTACGTGTAGTCTCGCGATTATAATTAAAATTTATATTTAAAATTAATAATTTATTAATATTTTTGACTGCTACATCGATATTTAATATTTAAATATTATGGCTATTATAGATAAAAAAAAAAATATATGCATTAAATTATTTTTGAGTTGAACCAAGGGAAAAAAATATAGAGAAAAGGAAATAAAAGGATCGAAAGTATAACTTTTATGGATATTTATTTGGTAATTTTGATCCCAAAGAATCCTAAACCTAATTAAAGAAAAGACAATTATATATACATGACAATTTTGATTTTCTCAATAAAAAATAATTATTAATAATTAGTTTGTTCAAAATTAAAATAATTGCATATAATTAATTTTTAAAAGAGAATTCATATAGAATTAGAATGACTAACCAGTTTCTTGTGACGGAATGTAACGATTCAAAAAATATGATCAGAATTGTAAATAAGTCAATTTCAAATTATTAATTGTATATGAGTCATTATAAACAAAACTAACAAAAAACTTCTCAATTAGCAATTATCTATCAGGAATACATGATAATTTATTATTTTAAACTTTAAGAACATACTAAAATCACAAAAGAAAATTTCTCAATTAGCAATTATCTATCAAAAATACATGATAATTTATTTTTGTAAACATAAAAAATATACTAAATTTTAGAAAACTTACCTCAAATCACAAGCAAATTTGTTTCTACAATCATAGATGCTATCAATATTTCACAAAAAAAACTTCTCAATTAGCAATTGTCAATCAAGAATATACATGATTTTATTATTGTAAACTTCAAGAACATACTAAAATTTTAGAAAACTTACATCAAATCACAAACAAATTTATTTCTTTAATCGTAGATACTATCAAGATTTCAATTAGTAAGAAAATTCTATACTTGAACCTGTTTTTCCCCTACGTACAGTAGTTTTGAAATTAGTTTTAAAAAAATAATCTAAACCTAAATAAAGAGAGACAACTAATATAAATATCATTAATTAATTAGTTAAAGGAATTCTAATTTTAAAGTGATTCATAAAGCTAAATAAAAATTTTTAAAAAATTAATAGTCATCTAGATTTAAACAAAAGAATTGACCTTTTAATTTATAAGAAAAATTTTCCAAAAAAAATAAATCAAAGTAAAACGAGCTTTTTTTATTGTTTATTACTTTAGGGCAGTTATGGTGTTTTTTTTTCCTTGGAACTTTAGAATGGGTTTTAAAATCAAAATTAAGAACGCGTTTTATTAAAAAGGAACTTAGGTTAGTTGTGGGGTTTTTTTGGGGGAAATTTTAGGAAAGGTTTT
The DNA here is from genome assembly GCA_003996215.1 of Jaltomata sinuosa. Classification (NCBI taxonomy): domain Eukaryota; kingdom Viridiplantae; phylum Streptophyta; class Magnoliopsida; order Solanales; family Solanaceae; genus Jaltomata; species Jaltomata sinuosa. Next base: position 113,437 of record QJPP01007447.1, read on the forward strand.
TTTTTTTTGAAACTTTTAAAATATAATATTATTAGTGTTAGTAATAGTAATATAAATTAGTGTTTATATGTAATTATAATTTAATTGATGAAAAATAGGAAAAGACGATTTTGTCTATTATGGAGCCTTTTAATGAAGGGTAAAAAGTTCAAATCACATTATAAGGTCCTTCACACTTTTAATATAGTACTAGTCTTAGCATACGCGCTTCGCGCGTGTCCCTCATATTAATAAGAAATGGATTTTTAAAATTAAATATTAAGATTTTTAATATATTTCAAATAAGGAAGAATTTAATACATAAAATTTAGTTAATTTTAAGATCCTAAAAGTGTACTTAGAAAATATTCTATTTCTATTTCTATTTTTGAAATAAGTACCTGAAATTATTTTCAATGTACGAACACCTGCATAAGTAAGAAAGAAAAATCAGATGTATAATCAAAATTAGATTAAGTTAATTGATATTATAACATTAGCTCGATTCAAATAATCTTGAACAACTTTCACATATTAAACATGTAATGATAAAAGAACTCACAAAAGTGATAAACTATATTAACCAAAAAGAATTTGATTTTTAATTCCTACATGATTTGTATTAGTGTTTATATATATTATACTCCTACGATAATTTTTATATAGTAGGGAACTTTTGTTTTGCCAAAAATAACTACAGTTATGACCCAAAGCAATATTAATTTTTATTTTTTCAAAGAGAACAATTTTTGTTATTCCAAAAAGAAATAAGTATATATTAATTTACCAAGTTATGACATTTTTTTATTTTTACAAATATATATAGATTTTAGTATACAAAACCAAAACAACTACGTTAATATATATAGTGACAATCTCTTATGGTAACCTACGTACAATATATATATTGACAGTTTTTTATGGTAGTTTTTTTTTTCAAGAAATATATATATATTAGTTTACCAAAAATTCAAAAGTCTAAAGATTATATGTTAATTAAATAATAATAATTGAAGAAAAATTGTAAAAAGACGATTTTGTTTAAAGGAGAGACTTTTAATGAAGGGCAAAAAGTTCAAATCACATTATAAGGTCGTTCACACTTTTAATATAGTATAGAAGATATAGATAGATATAGATAGATAGATATATATCGATAGATAGATAGATATAGATATAGATAGATAGATTATGTAATAGTAACTACAGAATATTTAAATATAATTTTTAAACTTTCAAAATAAAAATTTTAAATTCAAAGTAGTTACAACTTCTCAACTTTATCTTTATTAATTGAAAAGTAAATATCTTTTTCAATTTTTGAAATACAAGTTAAAAAAAGTGGCAATTCACACACAAAAAATATTGTCTCCTACGGTTGCAATTTTTCAATACTTTTTAATTAGAAAAAGGCAACAGATGTCAAAAAATTGAAAAACCAAAATAAAACTGCCATTGAAACTTCCTCCCACACTTCACAAAACTCTCCGATCAGATTCTCATGGTATAACATTTGAAAGATTGATTTTCCTTTTGCACAATTTCTTTTTCATTGGCCATTGAATCAGAGTTTGGTGGTCTTTTAGGTAAAAACTGAAGTCACTCCCTTTCTCTGTGGTCGATTGTTTTTCTCCCCCTCTGACTTGATTAGGGCTTCTCAAGTTTCACAGTAGAAGACTAGAAGAGAAATTACAAGGATCCCTAATTGGTGTCAGAGCCAAATACTAGGTATAGTGCACTGTACTTTTCTTTTTCATGGGTTATTTTGTTTTTGAGTCTGTGGGTGGGCTTAAAAGTTTCTTCTTTGCCTGATGTATTTTTCAAAATATTATCTTTAGGGATACCCATGTAAGTTTAATTGATAACATGAGTTTTTTCTGGTTCTGATGAGTACCAATTGGTTTTCTCTTCTTGAGTTAAATGTCTTTTTGCTGTGACATTAAGTTTTTTTTTTTCTATTTAAGTTTTAGTAAGACGACAAAATACATGGATTGCGTGAAGTTCTGCATTTTTTCATGGTAAGTGTATACTGTTCGACGACTGTTCTTAAAACCTTTTTGTTGCAGATCTCAAGTCTTAACACTTGAATATCAAAATTCTAGGTTACTACTAAGAATTGGATTTCAATCACCAAGCAAGGCGAAGCTCAACATGTTTTGTGCGTTGCTTCAGGGCTTAAGCGTACCTTTGACAACACGTCTTAAATCAATTTTGGTTACAATATGAACATGCACCTACATATAGATTGTTCCATAATGGACATGGTTTTATTTATTTATTGGGAGTGCATAAAGTGATGGCTTCTTGACCAATCTTTACTTGAATTGGTCTGTTTAAGTTGTATTTGCTAAAATAATTACCATCACGTGACAAAGTACTTTGTTCCTCAAGACTTGAGCAAACTATGACCTATTTATACCTAAATCAAGAGTTTTGTAGCACTTTTTATGGTGCTGAAAACTGAAGTTGAAAGATGAGAGGGTAAAGAATTTTGAGCCTCTTTACTTTGATGCATTTTACATGAAAATACTTCTTACAAAGGATACTTTGAGTGCCTTTATATTCAAATCTTCACAATTTACAAAATGAATTTGTGAAGACTCTCTAAGACAGTACCTCTAGGCTTATTAGTAATCTTCAGATATTGAAAGCTGACAAATACCACAGGAGAAATGGCCGATCAGTAGCTTTAATCAGCAACGCAATGGTAGAGGAAGTGGATCCTTTTTATGGTCAGGATGGCTAATTATTAAACCACAATCATTTTAAACAAGTTTCATGGCCCGAGAACAGATGGAAGTCTGTAGCGTTAGTAGATTTAACTGAAGGAAATCAAGTGAAGAGAGCATATCAGAAACATTACTCTATATACATTTAGATAAGATCAAAATAAAAGGGTATTGTTGCATAGGGTATTCACGACGGAGTTCGAAAGGCGATGTTGTGAATGAAATTATCGCAAGAAGAGCTCTACTAAGGTAATATCTTTTGTTGATTTTCCTTTGCTGAATTAAAGGAAATAAATTTTACTTTCCATGTCTTAACTCTTAAGAAGAATAATCTTCAAAGTTCAAAGTAGGAGGATCAAAACATCTAATCAAACTGTATTCTTTCAAAATTTTAAACAGGTTTCATGGCCCGAGAACGGATAGAAGCCTGCAGCGTTAGTAGATTTAATTGAAGGAAATCAAGTGAAGAGAGCATATCAGAACCGTTACTCTATATACATCCAGATAATATCAAAATAAAAGGGTGTTGCTGCATAGGGTGTTCACGACGGAGTTTGAAAGGCGATGTTGTGAATGAAATTATCGCAAGAAGAGCTCTACCAAGGTAATTTCTTTTACTGATTTTCCTTTGATGCAAGGTGAGGCTGCGTACAATAGACCCTTGTGGTCCGACCCTTCCTCGGACCCCGCGCATAGCGGGAGCTTTAGTGCACCGGGCTGCCTTTGATGAATTAGCGAAAATAAATTTTACTTTTCCTGTCTTAAGAAGAATAATCTTCAAAGTTCAAAGTAGGAAGATCAAAACATCTAATTCAATTGTATTCTTTCAAATTTTTAAATTCAATCAACATATTTAAAATTATAAATTACAACTTCTTATAACTAAAAATATTTAGGAAAGAGAAAATAATAGTTTGATAAGTATGATTCTCCTGTTTGTATTTTTAAAATTATTCTCTATAGCCTAGGAGGATGAGGAGCATCTCAGTATTTCTGCGGGATGATGTGTCAGAGCTTTTGTAAAGTAATATAGGAATACCAATTGGGGCTAAAAATTATAGCAGAGTGATATTGAAAGGTTTTATTTTTTGGCAGATGAAGGAGTTCAAGATGTCTAAGGATATTTTGACTTCAGCTACGGCATTTGTGGAAGGTGGAATTCAGGATGCCTGCGATGATACTTAGAGCATATGGCTTAAAGAATTTTCTGATAGTGATCCTTTTACAGTATGTATTCTTCACATTATCTGGTATTACTGTGTATACTTTTTTTTTATTTTGGAATAATATAATCTTTCAAGTTGCCTGTGACAGGCTGTTTGCATGAGTTTCATATTTAAAGTATTCTTGAATGGTGAGCTAAATGGTTTTCTATTAATCAGATATATCATGTCTAAATATTCTTTCACTTATCTATTTGATGCACAACGCCTTCTTATGACTAACCAAAAAAATGACATTTGTGGGCATTGATGGCTGCCTTTGGGCCTTTGTTGTTCCTATAATGCCGTAAAGATGAGTTTTAGGTTTTCTTGTGGAAAATTAGAATTCTCTATGAAATGCCACTGGTGGAAACCCATAAACTAGACGTAGCGTGTTTTGACACCGTCAAAGATTCATATACTATAATTATGAATGATATAGCATTTTTGAAATTTGTCTTTGTATTAAATATATTACTCTGTTGCCCAACTTTTGAATCCATGGGTTTCTTGGAGGATTATGTGCTTCTATTGAAACAGTTTGCTTGAAGATGTAAGAGAGGGATGGCCATTTTAATTTCGAAATTGTGATTCTTTCTTATAGGTAGCACACCCATAACTAAACAGTGCTTGATGTTGCTGATTGATTGTGATTATAGCTGATGTGGAACATAATCTCAGTTGATGACTGAGAAAAAAATGTGATATCCGTAGTTTTTTTCATGATTTTTGACATTTCATCTTTTTTTAGCTTTTATACCCATCTGTCCAGAGAGCAGGAGGAGGGGAATTGTTCTTTGTTGTTGGTTCCTTGATGTACCTCTTTGGACAAATAAAAGAGTGAACAAAATAACGAAAAGTCACTTCTGCATAACCAAATAACTCCGATTACCATTATTGTCATTGAATCCATTTTGAAGATAAACTTCTCTTCTTTTTAATCATTTTTATAATTCATTCGTGATTCTTTTTTGGTTCTATTTATCGATTTTTACTGAAAATCGTTGTTTAGATAGTTAGCAACAATTGATTTGAAAGTACTGATTATTGATGGAGTTGCTTTTGTATTTTGTTTTTAACTTGGGATTTTATGTTTTCATGGTTGTTAGAATTCCATACAGTAATCGTGAAAAATTTCACTGTGGAATTGCCTCTTACCTCCTGTTGCTTTATGGAAAAATTGAAAGAGAAAAAATCTATTATTTGGATGGGAAAAAGTTGAAAGCATTTCGTTTTTAATTTAAGTAATCATATTTCCTAGATTTATCAATCATAAAATAGTCAACAACCTTACTTAAACTGGATCAATCATAAAGTATTCATGCTTCCTACAAACTTTCCTTTTCTTCTTTACTTATTTTTACTTTTATGTGTAAAATTATAAAAGAAATGAGGCATTATGCTAATCGTTTGAAGAACTTTTTTCAAATGATAGTACTAAAATAACGAAGTAACTTTTGGTTCATTTTGTGAAAAAAAGGAATGCAAAGAGTATTTAAGATATGGCTGTAATAAATTTGTGCTTATTTGTATGAATGCATAAAACCGTACATTCTTTGTAAACTTATTCATCGTCTCTGTCAATAACTGATATGCACCAAAAAATCTTCTTTGACTTAAAAAATCATTAAGTAGTACATCCAACAGATCATTTAAACTTGTGCTTTATATATTAAGATGTCATTTTTAGTATGATATAGTCGGGGAATTCATCTAATATGTTTTGGTTGTGGAGAGTCCATATTCTTATACCTTAAATCAATATATGATATATTATTGGCAAGGTTGCTTTCATGGAGGCGCGGATTTTAGCTGAAGAGTAAAAGTATGATGTGTCTTTATATTTATTTCAAACTTTTGAGTATATATGTAGTGTTGGACCTTATGATCCAAATTTGTTTTTTAGAAGAACATCTGAAGAAATGAGATTCTATATTATAAATTTGCACACACTCCTTCTAAGGTTTTTTAAATCTTCTTATGACTAGAAGATGATTTACCATATCAGCTTGACATAGGTGTGTGATAATTTGTATGTTAACTGCTGACTTTTTACTTTCAACCACTAAGGTAATCAGTGTTAACACATCTCATGGGTTTTCATCCTTTGCACTTACATGCATTTATGAAGTCTGATATAATTATTTGTATTTGCAATTTTAAGTTCTTTGGTGAATTGTTCTGATTTGTTAGAAATTTCACTAACAACAAACTATAAAGAGATATTGGATGGTTTTAAGCTACTATCTATGATCTTCTTTTAATTGAATCATTTTTGGTACAATAATTTGTGCAATTATTTAAGTTATCTTCTATAACATTTTATGTATTTTTTGTTAGTTTTTTGTTGATCTGAAGTCATTTAGGCAACTTCTTTTTTCAACTTTGAAAAGGGTATGAGAATTTTAATCCATGTGTATACCTGATGAGAGGCTAAAAGTACTCTTTTATACGATCATTCACTTCTTATTTGTCCTTTTTTTGGTATCGTCTTGAGCTTTTATGAATTACACTTGTGTTTAGTATTTCATTTATGTAGGAGTATCTTGAGGTATTTGGAGCTTAAACAAGAGGAAAAAGAGCACCAAGGAACCAAAAGGAACCAA